>JAMLFT010001615.1:0-29721 GCA_026544285.1 Pachyrhizus erosus
ATATTTCAAAATTTGAATTTTAATACACTTTATCAAATTTGGGTGTAATATTAAATTGAAATCATTACTTAGATTTAGTCATGTTAATTCAAATATGATTTTTGAACTTTAAATTATGATAAAGTATATCAAATTAAAAAACACCCATGTTTGTTTAAGAGTTTAATTTTGATATACAGTTAATTTAAAAAAAAAGTTTATAGTGTTAACTAATTAAAAATTATTTTAGATATAGTGTTAACTAATTAAAAATGATTTTAGATATATTTTTAAATTAATTATTAAAAAATAAATAATCTTATCATATAAAACATTTTATAATTATATTACTGTTTTAATTGATTCTAATTAAATTGATTCATTCAATTAAATTTAACATTATGTGGATGAAGTTCGACAGAGTCGTATTTTCAAAGGAGACCAACACAGTTTAGGTTTAGACATCTTAAGGTGCTTCCTCCATTTGTTTCGGTTCAATTTTTGTTTGATATATCAGTTCTAACACACATTCACAGTGTCTTAGCTGATTTTGGTACATGTTTAGCGCTGCTAGTCCAGTTAAATTATAAAAAAAAATCTTTATTCAAAAAATTTATTTTTGTTACTTTTTATTTAGCTAGAATTTTAATTTGTACAGCGTATGAACTAAATTTTTATTTTATATCATTAAAATTTATAATAATAAATACTTTTAAATATATAAAATGTATTTTAGATTTATAATAAATAATTTATATTATATATAGATAATTTATATGACACTATTGAATTTTTAAAAAAAATATATTGAAATTTTATTTAGAAATAAAGATAAAGTTAATAAATTAAAAGAAATAAGAAGTTAAAGAAAATTTTCTAAAACTACTATTGTTGAAGAAAATCTCTTATAAATATTTTGTTAAATAATAAATCCATATATACAAGATAGTTATTATAATTTATATATATATATATAGGATTAAATAATGAAAATATATTTTATCAGATAATAATAATTAAACGAATAATATTTTTTAAATATTTAAAAAATCTTATTCGTTTAATTTATTATTATCTGATAAAATAGATTTTCGTTGTTTAACAATAAAAATATCTTTTATTTATTTAAATTTAAATTTTATATCTGCAATACACGAAAAAGTTGTTATTAAAATAACAAATTCTTAATAGCCGTTTCTAAAAGGAGAACAAGAAAAGTTTACGTAAATGTTATAAATATTTGCACGTAACAATTGATTAATGTATGTATATATTGTTTTTTACATCTCTCGCGCACACATATATAAGTAGTATTAAATATTTTTGTCTTTATTAATACGTTAATATGAGAGAGATAAATATAAAATCAGAAATTTTTATAGTCATAAAAGAACAATATTTTTATAATTCACAATAACGAAGAAACTGAGAAATCAGAAAATATAAAATATCAAACAATATTATATTAGAATCTTTTCGGATTTTAAAAAGGCGATTATGTCATACATTATAAATTGAATTTGATTAGATAATATTATTTTTCGTTTGAGCTAAGATATGGAAAAATATCCTTATCATTAAATTTCAAGGAAATTGTCTCTTTCTTCTTAAATAGGCAACCAAACGCAAAGGCATTATTAGTGGATGGATTGTTTTCTTTTCATGTTCTGTTTGTATGAGTTACCTGCTTTCCTTATATACCACTGCTATCTTTTTTCTGCCATCAAATCTCTCTTTCATTGTGACATTTATCTATATATAGTCGCGTAAAAAATTCATATGTTTAGATTCTCCATTGCTGTTTGCTAGCACAGTTACAGTACCATTCA
Organism: Pachyrhizus erosus; assembly: GCA_026544285.1. Lineage (NCBI taxonomy): Eukaryota > Viridiplantae > Streptophyta > Magnoliopsida > Fabales > Fabaceae > Pachyrhizus > Pachyrhizus erosus. The sequence goes on from JAMLFT010001615.1 coordinate 1,809, forward strand.
TTCTCATCACCGAATCTTTAATACCAACAGAATATTGAATTTTCATTTTCATGCTGAAACATTCTCTGGGATCTTGTTCACAATAATCAGGTTGGTTTTCTTTGTTTTCTTCCCACCCTTGCCTTTATTTCTATGCATAATTCTGAAATCATGGTTTTGGTCATTGTTACTTTTTTTTTTACCTTGCCATTCAAGAATCAAGACACTTGAACAAGTCTGGATTTCTCGTAACCTTGTTTATCTGCACTTCTTTCTGCTATCTTTTGGTGAATGCAGTTGAAATCCCAGTTTTGTTTGTTTTTAACTATTTTTGGTTTTTATTTTGTGCTCTTGGATGTAAAACGGATGCAACGTGTTGAGTTGACTCGAGTCAACTCATCTTAACTGTTTTGTTTTGAAAGGCTGTAATTGGATATAAAATAGGACGAATATTTATATTACTATATCATACTGGTTCTCTTTCTTAGTCTACCTCATCATCTCAAAGATTTAGCAACAATACATTATCAATACTGAATTATATTTTGGTTTTTCAGAAACTACTTTATTTGGTTTATGTTAAGGGTAGGTCAGTAGGTTACTTTTGATGCTCAGTTTCCTGTGTCATACTTATGGATGTGGTAGTGATTATGATTGTAGTATCAAAGTGTACAGGTTTTTGAATTGATTTTTATACTGGCAGTATAAACTGTAGAAAAAATTGGCATGATGATTGTTGAATGAGTTATATATTTATCAATAACCATAATCTGTTACAATGGGGTGTTTGCAATTACTTGATTTTATTTAGTGTTTTTTCTGCAGTAAGAATGGATATTGCATTTCCAAGACAAGAAAAGTCAAATCATCAGACTCACGATGAGTTGGAGTTCTTAAGGCTCTCATCAAATTCCTTTGGAATTCAAAAGAGACAAAGAATTTTAAAGAACAGTACTGCACTAGGAATAGAAGTTTCTGTTGTACTAGGAGAAAGGTCAAATCAATGTCCTGATAACTTTACAGACAAAATCCCAAAACGCTCAAGAGATTTTGGAAGTTCAAAGAATACTCATAAACACGATGTTATAAAATCAAAGTCAAATGAGGAAGAAGATATTTTGTTTTCCACAGAGAGTACTACTGAATTTCCATTTGGGAAAGGACTAGAGCCAAAGAAGTGTCTTACTGCATTGAAGAAGAAAAGAAAATTTGAAGGCAATATATTAATTAACAGTCTGGGAGATGACAATGTTTTTGTTCTCTCGAAAACAACTTCTAGAAGCAAAGCTAGAAAAATAGGTGATGTCAAGGTGGATTGTCTTTCTCAATGCTTAATCCTTATATTTAAAAAGTGTCGTTCTTTATGATAATATTTTTGGTAGATTGAACCTTGTATCATAGCTTAATTAGTAATTCACTACTTATGTTAACAGGATATTGGACAACCATCCAGAAAATGTCATCAGTGCATGAAAAAGGAAAGAGCAGCATTCGTACCTTGTACTAAATGTCAGAAAATGTATTGTTTGTGGTGCATCAGGAAATGGTATAGTAGTTTACATCTAAATAATCATTTGAAGGGTGTGTGTTTGTTCATGTACTTTGAGATACCCCTGCAAAATATAACTATCTGTCATTTTGCACACAGGTATCCCGATTTGTCAATAGAAGATATTGCAAGAGAGTGTCCCTTTTGCCAAAAGAATTGCAATTGCAATGTTTGCTTGCGTTCAAGAGGAATGATTAAGGTTTAGTTTTCTGTGCTGTCTAGTAGTTACCCTTAAATCAATTCCTTTCATAAAATGAAAATGTTACACAGTTGAATTACAAATATACTTTTAAATTCTTTATTTTGCCATCTAATTTTATGTCTATGTGCAGACATCTAACAAGAGCATCAGAGATGATGAAAAGGTTCAGTATCTCCAATACACGATTAATTTGCTTCTTCCATTTATACAACGAATTTGTGAAGAACAAAGTCAAGAGCAAGAGATTGAAGCTAAAATACAAGGTTTTAAGCTTCAGCTTCGGTTTATTTTTATTTATTTATTTAACTTTGAAGACATCACTAACAATAATCTCTCTTGCCAGGAAAATCAAATTCTGAGATTGAGATACCGCAAATTCCTTGTGGTGAAAATGAACGTATTTTTTGGTATCTTTTCATTCCCTTAGCCTATTATACTAGCTTTATTCCTTTCAAATTTTTTAAGATTTATTTATTTTTGTTCTTGGAGCAGTGACCATTGTGCTACATCAATTACTGACCTTTATCGAAGCTGCCCCAAGTGTTCCTTTGAAATCTGCCTCAACTGTTGCAAAGAATTACGCAATGGAAGTATATCAACCCGGTCTGAACTGATGTTTCCATATGCGAATAGGGGCTATGATTATATGCATGGTGGTGATCCTTTACCAGTGTCTTGTAATTTAGTGACTTCAAAATGTCATAATAAGATATTTACCAAATGGAATGCCAACAGTGATGGAAGTATTAGATGCGCTCCAAAAGAAATGGGGGGCTGTGTTGGCTCTGTGTTGGAGCTGAAGCGCATCTTTCCAAATGGATGGATATCAGACTTAGAAGCCAAAGCTCGTAACATGCTAAAAACTTTTTGCAAAACTGAACAAACAACTCTTCAGAAAGCAGTATCAAGTTGCAGTTCTATGATAAGAGCAGCTTTTAGAGATGGCACAAATGATAATAACTTATACTGTCCATTGTCAAGTGACCTCATAAATGAAGGGCTAGATCTCTTCCAAAAACATTGGACTAAGGGTGAACCAATCATAGTTCGTGATGTTCTTAAGCAGGGGACAGGTCTGAGTTGGGAGCCAATGGTCACATGGCGAGCACTACGTGAAAATGTGGTTCCAGGGATCAGCTCAAATATGTCAGAAGTGAAGGCCATTGATTGCTTGGCTAGTTGTGAGGTAGCTATAGGTTTCTGTTAATAATTTTTTTTCTTATGCTTTGGAATCCACATATCATAAGCTTCAATTGCCAATTTCTTCTTCACATTATGTTTTTCCTGCATGTGTAATACAAGAATTTGGACCAATATTCACTCTTTTAAACCTTTGCAGGTAAAAATCAACACTCGTACGTTCTTTAAGGGTTATATAGAAGGAAGAGCATATAGAAATCTATGGCCAGAGATGCTGAAGCTAAAAGACTGGCCCCCCTCTGACAAGTTTGAAGATCTTCTGCCACGCCATTGTGATGAATTTGTCCGCTGCTTGCCATTTCAAGAGTACTGTGACCCTCAAGCTGGAATGGTCAACCTTGCTGTAAAGTTGCCATCCCATGTCCTAAAGCCAGACTTGGGTCCAAAAACTTATATTGCTTATGGGATCAAAGAAGAGCTTGGCAGGGGAGATTCGGTTACAAAACTACACTGCGATATGTCTGACGCTGTATGCAATGCTACATTATAACCTTATAAACTTCTTTATATGTATGTCAAATATCTAATTGCTCATTTATTTTATTTTCACAGGTGAATATTTTGACCCACACAGCTGAGGTAACATTAACTCATGAGCAGCACTCTGTTATCTCAAAACTGAAAAAAGCACACATTGCCCAAGATGAGAAAGAGCGTTGTGCTCGAGAAAGGGTTGATGAATACCATAATGAAGGAACTTGCAAAGACAACAGAGACCAAGAAGACAAGAAGTGCCCTGTTGATATCAATGGAAAAATCTTTCCAAATGATATGCTCACTATTTCTAAAGAAACAACAGAAACAGGTGGGGCGCTTTGGGACATCTTTCGGAGAGAGGATACTGAAAAGTTAGAAGCATATCTAAGAAAACACTCTAAAGAATTTAGGCATACTTATTGTTCTCCAGTTGAACAGGCACTGCTATATTTAATTACTCTACATTTCTGCTTATCCTTATTTTCTTCTTGAGGCTCATTAATTTCTATATTGGTTAGGTTTTTCATCCAATTCATGACCAATGTTTTTACTTGACTTTGGAACACAAGAAGAAGCTGAAGGAGGAGTTTGGTTAGTACAAAGAGTTGCAAAGTGTTTGATCAATGTATGCTATTAGTTACTTGTTACTTATATGAATCTTAAATATTTAGGTGTAGAACCTTGGACTTTTGAACAGAAACTCGGGGAGGCAGTATTTATTCCTGCTGGATGTCCGCACCAAGTCAGGAATCTTAAGGTAAAACATCTCTTGACACATTGATATGCCTCATATTGTCAACTTCTATGTATGATTGTATCTCTAACTCTAAGCTCCACACTGTAAACCTTGTAGTCATGCACAAAAGTTGCTGCAGACTTCGTGTCCCCAGAAAATGTTCATATGTGCCTGCATTTAACTGAAGAGTTCCGTCGCCTTCCTGAGAATCACAAGGCCAGAGAAGATAAACTTGAGGTGATTAATTTGCTTCCAACACGTTTCCTTATTTATTTTTCTTTTCCTTTCTTCCTTTTGTGTGAACTAATATGATTGTTGACCAAACTGCTATGATTGTTTTACGATGGTTTTATCTTTTGATGTAACAGATAAAGAAGATGATAGTCTATGCTGTTGACCATGATGTCAAGGAATTAGAAGCTTTAGTTAGGTGTTCTTGAATGGATCCAATGCTGCTTCAAACAGTCTCACTCATTTTGCCATGATAACTGCTATGATTTTTTCGCGAGATAGTTTAAATTTTGTTTCGATTGAAATTTTTGCGAAGTTGTAACTTTCCATTGGAGGGTTAACTGTACTCACAATTAAATGTTATTCAACCATTCATTTGTCTATAAATGTTTTGATTCTAGTTAATAAGTAACCCTTATTCTTATTTCTATTCCAATAATTGGAAATTCTATTCTTTCTTTTAAATATTTGAAAATTTTGTGACGTTTAGAAAACGGTCACAAACTTTACAATCAAAATTTTAATAATTATTTAACAGTTTATAGTTTTAATTATTTAACGTGAGAAAAAGCACAAAACAAAAAGATTTATGAAAAATTAAAATTAATAAAAAAATTTATGAAAAACTAAAAACAAAATTCAATATAAAATAAAAGATTAAAAACACATTTTATTATAAAATATAGAGCACATAAAAAGAGAGGGAAAGAGATAAGAATGAGTTAAGGTATCAAGTCTATCTAACAAAGTTAGTGTTTCCAGCTATTCTTATTAATTAAAACTATGAATTGTAAATATTTTTGTTGTGAATTATTCTACCAGTTCTTATTATAACTACATGGTGGACGAAGTGTATCTACTTATCAATAAAAAACAACGAATTCTAACTACCCTTATTCCAACATGTAAGAAAGTTTACTAGAAGAGCTTGCTTGCAAATTCATCCATGTTAATTCCTTTCCTACGACAGGAAGCAGACTTAGAGGCAAGCTCTCTCAGCTGCAAATTACTTCTTCCCAATTGCATTGCCACCTTGTTCTCAAACACCACACCATTTTCTCTTTTCTCCACATCTTTCTCTTCAAGTGCTGCCTCAACCGTTTCTTCCAACAGACGCAAGAATCCTCCACAGTATCTGTACATTTCAAACACCATTCCCACTTGCCCACCGTGCTCAAAGGAATTAACCACAGCAGCCAGTGAAGCAGCCAAAAGAGTCACCAAATATGCCCATGAACACGACCCAATATTGTCCACAAACACGGACCCAATTGTTGCAATGCCCATAAGCAAAGGCCCTAAAATGGCCAAACTCTTGTTGATCTTCAACACCATGTTTCCTAACCTCTCATAGTCCTCAGAATCTTTTCTCCTTGTGACTTCCACAACCTCCCTTAGTTCCATTTCTAGCTCCTCACTCCACCCATTCATTAAGTCTTCTTTCATTTTCTCACGCTTTGCTTTTCCTTTGTGGGGTTGTGAAGTCGTAGGCCACCAAACAACAGGCTCAAATTTTTCAGGGAATTTCTCAAGCATGGCACCTCCCAAAAGGGGAAGTGGGTAAGCTCTATCAAGAGCCAAAACCTTCTCTATCACATCATTCACATCTTCCTCTGTAGGACTCCGAAGAGCAATAGTGGCTTCGATTTTGGTCTGCAGGCACTTAAACAGTCTCGTTGCGTTTCGTTGTTCCTCGGCGAGTTGTGATGGTTGGATCTTGTTCATCACTACTAGTAACCCTGTGGCAGCAAAAAACAAAAGCGTGGATGATAGTTTAAGAGCCAACAATAGTAGTGCATCTACGCTTTGATACGTGGCAGCTAGACCGGACATGGTTGCAGCAGTGAGAGTAATCATGTTGATGGAGTTCAAAAGAAGGGTGTTCCAATTGTCACGTTGCACGCCAACGTTGTGGTGCATTTCTATCCTGTCCGCTACCAACTCTAAAATTGTATAGATTTTTGTAGTGGTGGTTCTACACTCGGTGTTTAGAATATTGAGATTGTGTATATCTTCATCATGCAATATTTTTTGTGTGACATTCACTTCAAGTGGATTTGTGTCGTTGGAACTGTTGGTTTCATGAAACGAATTTTTGGTTGATATTTTTGGAACTAATGGAGGCATTCGTCGGGATTTTGAGACATTAATAGGAAAATGTTTTCTCTTTAAGGAGAAAGAAGAAAGACATATAGATGAGATTTGTAACGAGGCCATGGGATTAATTAGATTAACAATGGAATGAAGGTTTTTGGATTAGATGGAAATTAAGAAGTGGGTGGCCTGATTTTTATACATATTAAAGAGATGATCTTAACCAAAAGTGAAGGCAAGGGAAGGAAGGGGTCGTGAATAGAGAGGATTTTCCAATGTTGAAGACTTGGCCATTTAGCTGACCTTTTCCCTGTTTTATGGCCTTCCCACCTCAGTTATCTCTTTCCATTGGTTAGTCTCCTATGGGGCTGTCAAAATACCACACATAAGTAATGGTTACTTGCAAAGACAAACTATTTGACGTAATCGACATTAGGAAAATGAAAATACATTCTGTTCTTTATTCATTCTTGTTTTAGTTTCAGTCAGAAAGGACGTGTCAAGTTGGGCTTATAATATGACTCACTGAAAGTAGTAATTTTAATGAGTAGATCAAAGCTCAACAACCTACTACAACGAGTAGACTGTTACATATACTCTAAAAAACTGGCAAATGTAAAATTAAGAATCAACAATTCTTTATTTTAATCCTTTTGGTACACATGGAATTTTTTATTCTTAGATCAAGGTTCAAATTGCATTTCATATGTTTGAAAATGTCAATTAATTTAAAATCTATAATTATTCACGTGTTTATATTTGAAGACAAAGATAAAGATTATCTGCACTTAAATGTAGTATAAATGTTCATAAAATTATTTAAGGTGTTGATGAATAGAAATAAAAAATTACCTGTCCAATTAATGATAAAAAATAAAGTTTAATTCCTTGAAATAATCTAATATCAAATATACGTTTTTTTCGCCTAATATTTGTGAAAATTTTTATTTGCTACACTAGTAAAAACGTATAAGTGTTTAATAAATAATTAAAGGGAAAATGAAAAGTAAATAATGAATTAATAACAAAAAGATTAAATCGTTAATAGATATAGTAAATATTTAAAAAACTAAAAGTATCACCCGAGTTTCTGTACGATTATAGGTGTATTACTTATGTTCACATTGCTTATGGGCTTTTAGTTTATAATTTTCTACTTGAAACAATGAGGTTGCTCGGTCTGCTCTAATATTTGCTGGGCTATTTACCTGCTGGACTTTTATAATCGGTAGAAGGTTGACGGCCCATGCTATTGCATTCTCCCTTTGCTTTTCACACTCTTACTTTTCTTTAGAGTTGGATAGAGTTCGATAAACACGCAGCAGTCCGTTTAGTTCCGCATCCCATTAAGTCTACACTTAAGTTTGTCCGTTTAACAGACTCTATTTTTAATTATCCGCATCCATCCGCCATAACTCCCAAGTAAATAGATAAGCTAGCGATCTCTATTAAGAAAATAATTTTTTTAAAAAAAATATATTTAAATTTAAATTAAATATAAAATATTTTTCTTATCAAAATATATTTTTAATTATCTCACTATATTCATAACATTATATAACTAACTATATAAAATATTTAAATTCAAAAGTTTATTAAGTTTAAAATCAAATATATTAATATAAATTTGAAATTATAAAATATTAAAATATTAAAATATTAATCTTGTTTATTGATTACATTTGATTGGATTTTTGATTTTTTTTGTTTTTTCTATTTTCCCAATCTTAAAAGACTTATATACTTCATCTATAATTTATCATAAATAAAATAATTAATAAATTTTGAAAAAACTTGTAAGTATATATACTTAATCTACAAGTTAAATAAGACAGATAAAATTGTCTGCATTTTAAATTAGTTTCAAATTTAAGAGTCTATACCTGTATAGGCGATGAATCATCTAAAACAATTCATAAAACCTTTATCCATTTATTTATCTTTGTTTTTTTTTTACTTTTTTAATATTTTAAAATATTAATTTTTTCTCGCAAGTCTTATGGAAATTAGTATGGTAATGTAATTATATTTTAGAGGGCTATTTTTAAAATCAAATGGAGGTAATTTTATTTATAAATTATCAAACTGAGATAAATTATAAAAAATACATAGAATTAGGTGTAACCATATAAATCATGTGTTCACAAACATGAGTACAATATAAAATTTAGATTATATTTTACGACTTTCAACTTTTTTGTTTCTAGAAGTTGTGAATAGAATAAATTTTTTGATATATGTTTTTAAAAGTTGTGAATTTGTGTATATGTATATATAAAACACGTTTGATTATTTAATTGTCAAGTCAAGTGTTATTTTGAAAATAAAAAGTATCTCATTAACATGGACTATGGAATAATCAACATATGATTGTTAGCCCGACTTATACTTTACATCCAATTATAATAAAACAACTTAAAATTAACTCATATAAGTCAAATACAGCAATTATTTTTAGCAACGTGATAATTTTGTTTTACTCTATTTTTAATATACATAAACATTTTTTATATTTTATAATATTCATAAGTTAATCATTTTTATCATTTTATGTCAAATTTTTCTTTAAATTTGATAACATCTTTTTAATTTAACTATTTTTAAAGTTTTCATTTTTCAATAACTTTTTTTCTTTCTCTTAAATATCAATTACTTAAACTGTCGAAACACCTAGTCTTAAACACCCTAAAATTCTTTAAATTATTTTCAAGTGTATATTTATATATTAAAATAAAATACATTTTGAAAATAATTTAATATTTATCGTACATTTTGAAAATAATGCACTAAATAATTTGAAACATCAATAATGCACTAAATATTATTTAAAAGTTCAATTGAATAGCTATTAATATGACAAATAACTGGACCGATTACTGTGTTCGGATTCGTTGCAAAAATAATCAATTTTTATTACAAGAAGCTACATAAATAAATTTTACGTATAAATATTAAGTAATTTTGTTAAACTACTTATTTCCCTTGAATTGTATACATTTATTTTTAAAAAAAATCACAAAAATGCGTAATTATTTGCAGTAACTAATTTATATTAAAAATAATTAATCATTAAAGCTAAAAATAAAAAAGGTACAAATTAAGTAAAAAAAATTTAACAACTTTTAATTACAAGTTTCAAAATTTTACTTACTATTATACTTTTTTGTTACGTTAATAATTTTATCAAACATAAAAATATTTTAAAAAAGTATTATTCTTAAAAAAATTATCTTAAATAAGGAAAAATTAAATTATTAAAAATAATTTTAAAGAATTATTTTTTATTTTTATTATTTGGTTTTTGAAATTTAATAATTAAGATTATTTATTCATTAGAATTATAGTTAAATTTTTAAAAAAAAAATAATAAAAATAGAAAATAATAAATTTAAAATACTTTCATTCCTTCTTATCTTAAATCTTAAATCTTAAATCTTAAACAAATTACTGGATAAACTCCAAAGTTGAGAATATTTGGAAAGTCAAATAGTATTGAAAAATTTGTAAATAAATGGTCAGAAAACGAGCTTTTGGCTTGTCCAACGATCCTTGCAGAAGAAGAAAATCCGATTATTTTGGCAAAAAAGAAAGAAAAAGAAAACGGCATTGAGTGTTTGTTAGGTCACCAAGAATATATAATGTGAGCACAGAAGCACGTCGGGGGCGGTGACGCGCTGACGTGCAAAATGCAAATTATTGATTCCGGGGTGCTGCTGTGGGACCCACCGACCAGGACAGGTCAAAAGGCTCGTAATAAGGACGACGACGTATTGATGTGCTCGAAGTAGCGTATGAGTTTTTGGAATTTGGAAACTGTCTGTCTGTCTGTCTCGGTGAAAATGGAGAGAGCCAAATTAATTATTGAAAAGAGTTACTTCTCTGCATCTGCATCTGCATCATTGCATGTGCAACCGCTTCAATTCCAACCTCTTCTTAATGCTCTGCTATGTTTTTTGTAACTTAATATATAATAACACAACAGTTATCGTTGCTGAGTTAGGCAGTGAAGAATGGCTTCTACAGCCAGAGGCGCCAAGAGACGCCACGCGATTAGTAGAAAAATGGTGATCCTCTTCTCCGCTTCCCTCTCATGCGTCGTCGTTTTAGTTCTTTGTTCTCTCTTCAGATTCCACTCTCCCAAACCCCCAATTTCCGTTTCTCGCGTCTTCGATGGCCCTCCCAAGATCGCTTTCTTGTTCCTTGTTCGCCGCAACCTCCCTCTTGACTTCCTTTGGGACTCTTTCTTTCAGGTTTCGCTTCCTCTTCCTTCGTCTTTCATTTCCTAATAATCTCAATATCCAATCTCACTGCTTTCTTTTGCAGAACGGCGACGTTTCGAGATTCTCGATTTACGTTCACTCCGCGCCGGGCTTTGTGTTGGATGAGTCAACCACCAGGTCACAGTTCTTCTACGGTAGACAACTCAGCAATAGCATTCAGGTGATATTTTCTTTCCAATCTGTTGTTGAGAAAGCGATGCCAACTTATTCATCAACTTACTTTCCTTTTCGGAATTGTTGAAAAGAGCAAGCGTTACTTCTATAACAAAGTTTTACTTCGTGTCCCATAAAAATAGGTGAAAGGGGGTGTGCTTTTATATTGTCTTCTCCATCAAGGGCAATTTTTCTTTTTTTTTAAAAAAACTTTATGTTGCTTACATGATGCCGAAGTTGACACCAGAGCCTTTTTTTTTTTTTTTTTTATCTATATTTTTATTTCTATATTGACTAATTCGCCCAAACATAACTTGTCACAACAAATACCAATGGGGTGGTGGTATTATTATGTAATAATCTGGTAATTTTATTTTTAGATACTTTTTTTTTTCTTTGCTAGGATTTATGCCTTTAGCATGATATGTGCATGCAGATGTGGTTGAGCATAAAATTGTAATGCTGTTATGCTTTTTAGTTTGTTCTGTATTTGAAAATGTTTAATTCCCTGCTAATATGAACTCAGTATTGCATTTTTAGGTTTTATGGGGAGAATCAAGTATGATTCAGGCTGAAAGATTGTTACTGGCAGCAGCTTTAGAGGACCCTGCAAATCAAAGATTTGTTCTTCTCTCAGATAGGTAGGTGTTTTCAAGTCTTCTTTTATCAGCTCAAGTTTCCGTTAGGAGTTGTTCTTTCTCTGCTTCTGTTTCATTGTCATTGCTTTTTGAAGGAAGGGATGGGTGGGACTTGGCATTTGTATGTGCAAACTTACTTGCCCATGGTAAAAATCTGAGTTTCTGTTTTCCATGTGCAGCTGTGTTCCTCTGTACAACTTTTCCTTCGTGTACAATTATGTCATGGTTTCTCCAAGGAGTTTCGTGGACAGGTAGAAGAAGGCTTTGGTTCTTGAGGTGCTTAGCACTAATTCTTTGTTGAATGTTCAATTATAATCAGTTTAAACTTGCATTGTCTTTTTCATTTTTGTGAAAAGGATATGCTTTAAAGGTGGAATAAACTTGTTTGTTTATATTGCAGTTTTCTTGATGCAAAGGAGGGCCGCTACAACCCAAAAATGTCACCTAAAATACCAAGGGAAAAATGGCGTAAAGGGTCCCAGGTCTTTTTCTTTTCTTTGCCATCCCTCAATATTGTTCTTTCCAATCATACTTGTTTTTAATCTGTTGATCAAATGGTGCTTAGTAGAATATTTTCTTCTACAATCTCTAGGAACTTACTGGTTAGATGCAGCCCTTTGTTGTACACAAATAATTTTAGCCTATACTTGCTGAAGGAGAAGCATCAATTTGGCTAGCCACACTCTAAAAGTTAGATAACTAGATACAGTGGAACCACTTTTGATTTGTTAATTGTTAGAAAGTACCAAAAATTTAAACTAGTTCTTATTTAATCCATTTTAAGTTAAATGTTGGTCAGGAAAAACCAATATATAAAGCTAGTTGTATTGTATTCCATTTGTATTAATGTTCTTTTATTTTTTCCTATCTTTGTTTTTGTTTTCAACAATATCTCTTTAGTTTCTCTTAATATTTGAATTATAAGTTTCTCTTCTCTGTTTCTCTATATTTAAATTTGGTCACGATTACAAAATTTTGGAACTGGTGACAAATTTTAATCAGACTAAGAAAAAATTCAAACTAATTACAAATTAACCTGAATTTATATGACTGATTTATTTTAAAAACTTCTAAACCAGTAAGGGTTGCAAAATTGTGCCCAAGGTTCCATTTCACTTTGTTCTTCAGGTAGAGGTAGTTTTAACTTTTAAGCTTTGTTTCCTGTAGGTGATGATATAGAATAATTCAACTAATTGAGATGATTAATGGTTTAAATTATTAAGGCAAGATATGCTTCCCTAACCAAATCAGTTAAAGAAAATCTTGGTTTTTGGCTGTCTGATTGAGAACTAAAACCATTGCTGCTCCACAGATTTGACTCTCCTAAGTGCTTTCTAGTAAAATTAAGAATCTCTGCTTGCCATGTTATGGGGGCAATTTTCAATTGGGTGTTTAACCAGAGTTTAGCTATGATTTGCTTTTGTAGATATCAAATGGACAATATTTGTGTTACATTGATGTTATGGGATGAAGTTTTTAACATTTGTTTCTGGAAATTATGTCTTAATTCGAACTTATTTTGAATTTCCAGTGGATCACTGTAATTCGTAAGCATGCAGAAGCGATTGTGGATGATGATGTTATCTTTTCTGTCTTTAAGAAATATTGTAAGGTATGTAATCGATAACAAATTAATTTAACTACAATTCTATTCTGATTCTTATACTCCTGTATTGATTTATTAAAGTTGGTTGGTATTATATTTATATGAAAGTTGTCACAGAATTCAAAATTGAATGCTTGAGCATATAATACTGCAATAGACTGCACTAAATACTAACTGTTAGTCTGTAATGTGTTAATAATAAATAAAAACCTGTCTAATATTTTTCTCACTTGGCAGAGACGTCCACCAATTGATACAAGCAAGGGAAAGCTGAATCTGGTAAGTATTCTAATTTTATAGTGTTAGTGGTGTTATTCTAATCTGTTATACATAATAGTGACGCACATTCTTTGCTTTTGAGTGGAAATTATTAATCCAAGGCAGGCTGGGTACTTTGAAGTCAAGTTGATTGTGCTTATAGTTCCAAATAATTGTAACTGTTATGTATCTTGGTGATCATGGTCAAGCAATTGTGGGTTTAATACTGATGTAACATTAGAAAAAGGCTTTGAATTGAGGGCTCAAAAACATTTATGTTTGGGAAAACAGTGATTTTGTTGGGGCATGTGTTCTGACTTCTGACAGACTGGGTAAATAAATATTTAGTCCAAGCTTTGTCCAGTTTCTATGTCGATCATTAGTTGCTGTGTATAGCCTTGTATAATATGTCTTATATTAGTAGCATAGTTCTGATTCTGAAAACTGGACTGGCTGGTCTAAATGGTTGAACCGGAAAAGTGAAGCACTGGCCAGTCATGCCATGCTTTCAGATTAACTAAGAACTACAGTACTGAAAACTGGCTTTGAAAGTAGTAAACTGTGGAGATTGCCCTTTATTGGTTCAGCGATCGGTATGGTCTTCAAAACCTTGATATGGAGTGAGGACATGTTTGTAATTAATTTACTAGTTGGTGAAATTCTTCTGAAAAATTATGTTTTGGGAAATTTGATTATTAGGACTAGGCATTCGAAGGTTTCTGTTTACCTTTTTATAATAGCATGTGATTCTTTAAGTGATAATTGTTAAAATCTAGTAGTGAGATTTGAAATTTGATGAGTGATTATTTAAGCAAGCATTGTCGGAAATTGCTATTTAAATTTTCTCCCTTTGCTCCCCTCTATTACTTTGCCTTTTATTTACATTTGATTTGCAAAGTATGTTCTGGTGGTAACTGTTCAATCCCATAGAACAGCTGTTGAATCTGTCTTTTTTCTTTTTTGTTATCTTCGACAATACAATTTTATGAAGTATGCTGAGACCCAAATGTTGTTTACAGTAATAATATTATGATGCTACTCAAGTACTCATTTTATAATATAGCTTTCTTTTTTTTTTTTTTCATGGTTTTGGTGTTTGTGCAGAAACTTCAGAAGCAGCACAATTGTATTCCAGATGAACACTATGTGCAGACATTGCTTGCAGTAAGATACTGAGACATTTATTCCATTGTCTTTATCTATGTTCTTTGGGTGATGTGTTCTTCAATCCTATTCATTCTTGCTTCTGCTTTATTTACAAATTACCTTGATAAAATGTTGTCATTGATGAGCAGTAACTTTTAGGGATTAATTTGCATGGATTATGGATACTGTTGTAATCTTAATATGCATTTCTCTTCTCTCCATAGATGCATGACCTTGAAGGTGAACTTGAACGTAGAACATTGACCTATACCCTATGGAACCAGTCTGCAACAAGAATGGAGAATAAAGGCTGGCATCCTATTACTTTCAGCTATTCAAATGCTAGCCCTCAGAGGATAAAGGAAATAAAGGTTTGCTTGCATCTGATGCCTCATATTTAACTTAAGCATAGATTTTGCCATTTATGGGATGATTAAATGAGAAGGCTCAATCCATGAGGGATTTTCTTGTTTTGGAGGTGGAGGGGCAGGGGGGGAGACAAAAAAGGAGGATTCAGTTAATGAAATCCTAATGTCTTTTATTGTTCTGGCACAAACTGTGGATTGGAATTGGGATGGATGAAAACTGTCATTGAAGTAAATATAACTTTCTTGAAATTAGTCTTTGAAATGCTTACTTAGGATGGCATAGGTTGATCCTATATCATGGTAAAATTCACAGTCAGTAGTCAAACTGCCACCTTTCATGACAAGACTGAAATACCTTGATTTATGGGTTGAAAGCCAATAATGGTTTTGTTTGAAGATTCGAATGAAAATAATGAATCTATTTTACTACTTTTTGGGAAATACTTCCCGAGTCCTCTTTCATCTTTTGTGCTCGAAGATAGATTTTATCGCTTATGTTTTTGCTTGAGTATTTTTTTATTTTTCTTTGGTGAAGTTTTGCTGAAGTGATTATTACATGCTTTAATGCAACTATTTTCTGTCTCATGACTTTTAATTTTTTTTAAACAGGGCATCAACCACGTTTATTATGAGACTGAGTACCGGATAGAATGGTGCCATACCAATTCCACATCCGTTCCGTGCTTTTTGTTTGCTAGGAAATTTTCGCAGGGAGCTGCTATGCGCTTGCTGAGCCAGGAAGTTGTTAACCACTTTGAAGCTTCTGCACTGTTAGCCACTCCTACATGACTTGCGCTTCTGTCCAAAGAAGCTCTTCTCTTTAGCCTATACTGATTACTGACTGACCTACATAGAAATATACTTCGGACGTCAAATGGGATCACAGCAGGTTTTAATCGGCATACTCCACCCCAAACAGATTTTGATGGGATTATTATACAGCATACTACTCCGCACAAACAAATTTTGAAGACAAAAATTGTGGCTGCGGTTATAGGCAAGGAGGCGTATCGGATGTTGAGCTGATAGGACCATTTTATCTGGCTTAGTGAGAGGTCTTATACATTATACCACAATTTTAAAACAATAATCACAAGAAATAGCAAGTTATAATATAAAAAGAATAATTTTTTCAATAAAATCTGGAAATTTTATTTCGGATAGTTGGAATTCTCATAGCAAATTGAAAGCAAGGTTCTCTTCCTTGCCCCTCAAACTGCGAGAGGGGTAGGTCTTGCTAGCGACATGTTTGCCATACCATGAATTGGGATCGTGGGGTGTCTTGTGAACCTTCATTCCCAAAGTCAGGGCGATGGAATCCTTGCCCTATGTGTCACGTTATGGCTCTTAGAATTTTCTTCCGACCTGTTCAGGGTAGGGGGTGCTCGGATTGACTAAAACGTGATATTCAAATCACATCAATTAAACCGGTTTACCGCTTCTATGGTTGCACGTCTTGTGCTTTGTGACGTGCATCTATATGAAGTTACCTAAGCTTGTTTCTGCGTCTTTTTGAGGATTTGACGAAGTTAACTAAGCTGGTTCCCCACGTTTTTTTTAAGGATTTGACGTGAAAAAAATATTAAAACTTGTGTTGATAAATGATTTCCAGATACGCACTTCGTTAATTGGCCTTTTCACTTCAAATTTGAACCAAAATTGTAGTTGATTTTCAATTTTTGGATTTGTTTTTTTTTTCAGCGATAATTAATTATTTGATTTGATCTATTTTTTTTTATCTTTTAGATTAATATATTTTATATTTTTGTGCTTGTGTGGTGTTCACAAGGAGTAAAACTCCAGTGTTTCATTTAGTGGTTCACGGTGTTCTGTGGTGGATGATCTTGGTGACAACACTTGTATAGGTTCTGATGATCATGTTAGAATGTGTATCAGAGGGTTATGAATGAGTGAAGATATCTTTACCTAATTAGGTTTTCCATATACATATGTTTACTGGAAAACTTGGTTAAAATTGTTATATGTCGTGTGAGCAGTCACGCAAATAAATGTGTTTATATACTTGGTTACTTAGGTATTTTTGTTACTTTTACTCTGATAGGTGTAGGTTATATACACATTTTGGTTTAAGGGTGATTTTTATTTGTCAAGATTACATTAGTGTTATGATACACGGAAAAAGTTAAAATAACCTTTGAAATTGTAAATTTTTAAAATCTCGTATATAACAATAAAATAATTAACGGTGGAGATTTTGAGAGTATAAAATGTTCACAAAATATTAAATAAGAAAAGAGAGAATAAGGGAATGTTGTTTTAGTTGAATTATTTTAGCAAACATTCCATCTTCAATTTCTTGTTATAATTGAATGATATTTTCTATGAAGAATGTGATCAAATAACAAAGTTAGAGTTAAGAAAGAAAGTTGCAACAACATTGTCACACACAAAGGTTGTTAAGGAAAAGGAGGTAGGATTTTGAGGTTTCTTCACTATATCAAGAAGAAAAGTTTTGTGAAGAGAATCATTGTGTTAGAGATAACCATGGTGGTTGTTATTGTCAATAGAAAGAGAATTTATTATTTTGACAATAGAAATAATCTATGTTATTATAATTTAATATCTATTAATGTCACTAATCATCACCTTGTGAAGTTATAGAATGAAATATCTACCTAAATGGGTTGGATCAAATCAAATTCATTAAATTGGATTCTAGATTTATGAAGACACGTGTGAAACGTACCTTCCATTATTAACCTCGTTGTAGTAGACATTTATGCATACCAATTGGAGTTTAGAGTAAGTTTTGTACTTTTCAATGTAATTGATGTCGTGCTCATCACAAATCTTTATCTAAAACATAACTTCGATTTGGTTGTTGTATTAAGAATTTCTTTCTACACCAATGTTTCCCTCTTCTTTCTATTCCCTTCTTATCAATACTTTATAATCACGATATACTCTATAGACCTTCAAGATCTTCATCATTAATTTTTTTTATTGTTATATCCAAAAGTGTGAAAAAGTCTCACATCATGTATGACATAAGTCTTAATTTAGTTGTTTATTATATTTTGGGTAAAAATATTAGTGAACATGTAAAGTTATAGTTATAAAAAATTAAATATAAAATAAAATAGATGCTTCATTATTAAAAAAAAGAAATATTTTTATTTTATATTAATATAAAATTATAAACTTATATAAATAAATAATAATTAAAAGTATGAAAATGAAACTGTGTAATGATTTATTTTTTTATTTAATCTAATGTTCTGAATCAAATCAAATCAATTTTAATTGACTTAATGTGATTTGAATTTGTTGAAATTTTTTCTAAAACATATCTTAATAAAATTAAATATGATTGATTTGAATTTAATTTTATTCTAAATC
Source organism: Pachyrhizus erosus (assembly GCA_026544285.1). NCBI lineage: Eukaryota > Viridiplantae > Streptophyta > Magnoliopsida > Fabales > Fabaceae > Pachyrhizus > Pachyrhizus erosus. Next base: position 20,086 of record JAMLFT010001615.1, read on the forward strand.
TGAACTAATTCAATTCATTAACGCCCTTCCTAAAATGGAAATCACATCTTCAATTAATCTCTCTCCCTTTGTCTTTTATCTTTTTCGTTACAAATTACTGGTGAAGAATCTGATGATCGTCCTATGTCCAACTAAAAAATACATATTATGAATGAAATGGGGGAATCTTTTGTAGTGCCTAGTCACTCTGGATAATAAATAAATACATAAACATTTCTTTAAAAAGTTTGCGTGCCCATTTCAAATGAGCAACATATCACAAGCTTTGATGACTTGTCTTTAAAGAGGAATATGACTTTTTCAAGCTGCTTTGTCTTTAAAGAGGAATATAACATGTTTGGTTCTGCATATCATGCAACGCGCATCACTTTTGAAGTAAGAGGAAATAGCTTTTGCAGTTTTTAGACATTCGACGTGAAATTGTGAATAAGTAAACAGTGTCATTTCCACAGCGATATAATAGACTGAATGGCTGAGTGCTAACGAGAAATAGATGCTTTAATCTAACGTATAACCAAAAGTAATATTGTGTATTTATTTGTCATTATATATCACGTAACCACAACAATGAAAAAATATATATAAGAATGAAGGAAATATATAGTGTCAAACAAAGGGGTTCTATCCTACTTAAAAACGTGCTCGAGCTTTCTTTGAAGCATCTTTGTGCCATCCTCTTTGGCGAGCCCTAAGCTCCCACAAAGCAGTTTCTTTCATCTGATTTTCAAGTGCTACCTCAGCTCTTTCCCTGGCCTTCTCACATGTCTCCATCCCTGAATTGCATTTGTCAGCCTCCTTTTGATACTGTGATGCTAATCTCTTAGCCTCCAGAAGTTTTATGTCTGCAATTCTTTGTTTTTCCTCAGCTTCAGCTTCCTTTTGCTTTACTTCTTCCGCTAAAAGATCTGTAAAACTCTTCCCCACCTCTTCACTCACCTCTGGGTCTTGCCTCATGCAATCTACAGCATATGCTAAATACAATCTTAAATTGTCCACGGATGAAAGGTAGCAGCAAAATTTAAGTTCATTCATTAGGCATGCCTTTTACAAGTATTATCCTCCAAAAAATGTGTCAGTTCTCCCTATATTAGACTGATACGTAAACAATATTTTACATTTTTAACTGCATGGACAATTAAATATAACCCATGATTGTCCACACTGGGGGACCTTGGACGTACTTGAAATGCTAATCTTTTTCACTTATGATGACCCTCGTGTTTTTTAATCACAGGTCACTTAATTGGAAGGAACATAAAATGAGACAGATGATTTTAATCCGAATTCTTAGTCTTTTCAAATTTATAATATAATGTCTTTTCACTTCTACTTCCTCCAACGTGGTACTTTCCCTTTCAATGTTGCACACTATCATTCAAAAAGTGGAAGAGGATTAGATAATGCAGATTTATCCAATAAGTGGTGAGTCTATTTTCACAATTAGAATTTGTGACTATATGCCACTGTACCATAGCTCTCCGTCTAAATTAATGTCCAAGATTACTTGAAGCAAACCAAGTATTGCACTATTTTAAGAGTGCAAGTGGCTGCAAAAACTAAGGATCAGAAACCTCTCTCCCACATTTATTTTTTCAGAAGAAAGTTCATTTTAGTAATATTCATATCCCATATCAAGTCTTCAGAATTAAAAATAGGCTTAACCCCAGAAGGCGTCATCCTGAATGAGATACTGTAGACACTTGAAACATAGAGTTTATATAATCATAAGATAATATAACTGTTACCTTTCTCTAGGGTACTAAAGGGGGAAGAACTAACCTAAAATGGAATTGTTGGTCAGTCCTGCAGAAACAAGCGGAGACACCACATTAGTAATCAGCAGTAGCAATCAATGTCAAAGCACAAGAAAGCCAAGAAACAACATCTACAAAATACCCTATCAACTTTCCCGTTATCCATTATTCTGTTTTAATAAAATTCAGTTTTTGATCACACTATATTTGATTGGCTAATCCATTAATCAATACTACCAGGCCTTACAAACCATGATTAGCAGAATATACAGTAAATAACACATCTACCGAATCAGAATGCATCTAAACGATGAAGGAGCTAACATTTGCATAACAATTTGATCACATGGTGTTTCAATTTTTCACATCGTGAAGATAACCGAAAAAAATAAATAATCTACCTCGATAAAATTTACAATCCAGGGTAACAACACATGGATAAGTGTATGCTTGATTTTTCCTTGTAACAAATTTCTTGACAAGTGCTACTAACATACTTTCCATTATACTCTTTATTATTTATTAAAAATTATAAATAAGACTTGTTAAATAAACTATAAAACCTAAACAATTTTATAATTTCTAATAAATTTTAGCTAATAAAAAAAATATTTAACATATTTCTTTAACTTATTCCTCCATTCTTCACAACAAATTTCTAATGGGTAACCAAACACATTCTAAGTTATCTAAAAATCGAATTTGGCCAACAGTTGGAGTAAAATTTGTATATATTGTGAATCAAACATGATGGCTTAAGAAAAAAAAGTGAATTCTATGTCATTTATGAAACACAAGGTAATTATAAGGTAAAAAAGTAAATGAAAAAGAGGTACCTTCGGGGAGAGAAAGAAGGGGTTGAAGAGAACAATCACAGTGACAAGGAGGACAAGAAGAAGAGGTGGCATTGAAGGTCTCGTTGAGATGCCAATACAAGGGTTGTCCTGCAATGTAAGCGACAAGAAAGAGTCCCAGAATCCATATGAACAATTTGAACACCCTTTGCTGCCTCCTATTCATCTTTCAGTTTTCTGGATGCGGTATCACTGAGCTGGGTAACAGGATCTTGACTGAGAATTATTAATTGGTTTAGGTTTGGTTTCAAAATTCGCATATCACCTATTGGCAAAAACTGCACCCGCATGTTTACGTGTGTCTCTCTTACGTCCCATATACATACTTCCGTATGTACCCTCTCTCCTTAATTATTTTCGGTCATTTTATTGTTAATTAATTAATCAATTCAAGCTACCTTCTCTCGTTTACAAATCCCAACCTTGTATATGTTATTGTATGCCCCTGAATTGTGTGAGTTTGTGGTAGTTCTGTTAATAATAAATTACGTTTAAACACATTTTAATTTTTTTTATTGGTTAAAAATTATTAAAAATTAAAAAAAAATTGTAAATATAAATTTTTATTTAACCATTTTCTCTTTTAATTTTTAACAAATTTTAATTGATGATAAAAATATGTTATAAAATATATGTTAAAGAATGTATTGGTAACCTTGTCCGTAGTTCTTTTATGTTACTTTGTAGGACTAACATTTTACAGTTTAATTGAGTGTCATAATTTTAATTTGAAATTATATATAATTGTTTTCATTTTTTATTTTTTTAAACTTTTTAATATATGTATATCTCGATTTTTTTTTCTTAAATAGGTATAGATAACAAAAGTTCTACTTTTGTTGTAAAAAGACATTTTTCATATTTTTTGACTCAATGATATGCTTTATTTTGTTTCAGTTTTTTAAATAATTAAAAAATATACGGGGAGAGGAGGTGATCTATTTGGAACTTTTGATAAAAAGAATTTTGATTTTTTTCAGTGTACTAATTGAAAACTACAGCGCGTTGTCATATTTTATACCAAAGTCATTTAATTAAAAGGTGGTTATTTAACTTGTGATCACAAAAAAAATATTACTTTCACAATAAATACAATTTAGAAGGCCACTTTTTGGTACTTTAATTTTTTTTAATCAAACAATGTGTTTTAAAAAAAAATATTATAAATATGCATTTAAAAAAAATTGAAAAAGTTTTAATACCATTCCAAAAGTTAAAGCATTCTAAAAACAATGTCGACATAATAGTATTATCTAATGATTCATTGAAAATAATAGTGTATAAGGAATTGTTCCATACTAAAAACGAAAGTGAGCCTTGATACAATAATAAGGTTTTTGGCTTGGGACTTGAAGGTTTTAGGTTCAACAATAAAAACTGCCTCTTTCTGAGGTGTAAGGTTGCATATATTTATCCATGCCTTGTACAACCCCTATTCCATACTACAAATGTTGCTAAAAACCCCTTGCATGCTTGTATGCATTTCTTTATGGTATGTCATCAGCCAATGTATACAAGACTTAGATAGAAAATAAAGTGATGGGTCAACATCTCCGACAGAAATCCAAAACCATTGGAAACACTCCTGTTTAACATTTCAGCATATGTTATTGTGATATAATGTGGCTGCTTTCAAGGTTAATAATGTCCACTTCCTCCATTTTGATCATTTCCTTTCTCAAAATTTTTAGTGTACAAACTATTTCTTGAAACTGGGGGTGTGAGTTGTGATCTGTGAAAAATGTAGTGATGGTCCCATGTATGTCAATAAAGCTCCAGCCAGGAAGTTTTTTCAAGCCAAGGGATCTCATATGGGTCCATGCCTCACCCACTTCTTCCCACTTGTTTATTGAAGCATAGCAGTGTGCTAATTGTACAAAATTTCCAGCATTCGTAGGCATCAGCATGAGAATATCATTGGCAACTGTATCACCAAGTTCGTCATTACCATTTTCTCGACAAGCATCAAGGATTATGCCCAAAACATCAGGTACAGGATCTGAGAACTTTTTCTTGTACAAGTTATATGCCTCCTCTACCCTCCCAGCACGACTAAGGAGATCCACTACACAAGCATGGTGTTCAAGATTTGGTGCAATTCCAAAATCTTTGGTCATTGATTCGTATATGTTCAAACCCTGCTCTACAAGTCCATTATGACTACAAGAAGATAGAACTGAGAGGAAAATCACATGGTTGGGTTTAATCCCACTTTCCAGGAACTTTGAGTAAAACCTCATTGCAGTCTCCCCTTTGCCATGATAGCCATATCCTGCAATTATGGCACTCCATGAGACCAAATCATGACCTGGCATCTGGTTAAAACACCTTTGGGCAGTATCCAAACCACCACATTTGCAGTACATGTCCACCAAAGAAGTGTCAACCAAGATGCAAGGCCTAAGGCCATGCCTTATCACAAAGCTGTGGATCCATTTTCCCAGGTGGAGTTGTCCAGTGGATGCACAACCTTGGAGCAGGGAGACGATGGTTATTGAATCAGGTGTTTGATGATCAGACCTCATTTCGTTAAAAAGGAACAAGGCCTTACAAACATAGCCATTTTGGGCATATCCAGTAACCATAGCATTCCAGGAAACTAAATCCCTTTTGTTCATCTTATCAAATACAATGGAACTATGATCTAAGTGACCACACTTTGCATACATGGTTACAAGAGAGTTTTGAGTAGCAACATCCAAAGGTAATTCCTGCCTTAAAATATAACCATGGATCGAAGTTCCCAAATTAAAAGATCCAAGTTGTGCACAGGCTGTGATCACACTGGCCATAGTAGCAGTAGATGGCCTCACCCCAAATTTTAACATCTGTCGGAAAACAGCCAGTGCTTTGTCTGCAGACCAATTCTGCACAAGGCCTGAGATCATTGCTGTCCACAAAACCACATCCTTGTCTGAACTCCTTTCAAACATTTTAAATGCAATTTCAATCTTCCCACCTTTTAAGTACATCATAATCACTGATGTTTCAACATGTGCATCCAAGTCAAAACCAGCTCTTAAAATCTGCCCATGCAAGCACCTTCCCAATTCCAACTCACTCCTTGATGCAGCCACAGATAAAACAGACCCAAAAGTCTGGGGGTCAGGCTCAAACCCTTGTACCCTCATTGACTTGAGAAGTAGCAAAACTTCACATAGATCCCCAATCTGGGCATAGGCTGAGATCAACGAATTCCACGAAACCAGGTCCCTTTGACCCATGCAATCAAACAATTTCCTAGAATCTGCAATGTTTCCACATTTCCCATACACATTCAGCATGGAATTTGACAAGCTTACGTCAGACATAAACCCATACAAAATTGCACAACCATGCAAACACTGGACGTGAGCAAGCTCTGAAACTCCAAAAAGCAAGCTCAATATGGTAACGCTACTGGGTTGAATTGCCTGGCTACGCATTTCATCAAACAAAGAAAAGGCCTCAGAAACATTACCCATGCGCGAGTAGCACCCAATAATGGTAGTCCAAGGTACCACGTTCCTTTCAGGCATAAAGTCGAACACTTTCCGAGCATCATCAGAGAACCCAAATTTGACATAAAAATTTATCAAAGAAGAGGCAATGTAGGAATCAAGAGACAACCCATTAACAAGGATTTGTTGATGGAGGGAAAGACCGAGAGAAAAGTGGTTGAGAGAAGAACAAGCTTTGAGAAGACTCGGGAAGGTGTAGGCGTCTGAAGGGACATGGGTTTTGAGCATAGAGGCATAGGTGGCAAGAACTTGACGGTGAGCACCTTGGGATGAATGGTGGTTGATAATGGCATTGAATGAATTGGTGGTGGCTAAAGCTGGAGATGGGTTTGATACTGACACCACACAACGTTTGAGGCCACTTCGACTCAGCAGCAATTGCGGCTTTGGTTTGTATGAAAGCATGATCCATTCCTTATGATGCTGCTCTTGAATCCCAATGACTAGGGGCATAAATGGTTTACTAAACCCCTTTATGTAAATGGCTTAAAGGGTTTAGGCATTGTGCTCATGCATTGGTGTAACAATTTAGTGCTGCTTGGGAAATACTTTATTTCAAAATTAAATCAATTCTGATTTTATGGCATTTGTAAAATAAAACTTCATTTATGAATAAAATTAATTCTCAAAATTTGTGATTTCTGAACCCGAACAAAATCAGAATCAGAATCAAAAGGACTACTAATTGGTCTAAAGCAAAATGATTCTCAATGCTTTTCATTACAAGTGTAACGTTACTTGAGAAATTTTTATTGCCCTGAGACGGCGGCCATACTACATCATCATGTGTGCAACACAAGTGAATTCAAATTCAATAGTAAAAAATATACAAAACCATTATTCTAATATACAAATTCAAGGGAGGTAATGGACCAAAATTTATCTTCTAATATAAATGTAACACTGTCAGATTCGTTTTTCATGGAGTTACTTTTTGTGCTGTATATCATTATTCTTTCAAGATTATTATGATTCAGCTTCAGCTAGATAGATTGGCTTTTATGTGTGACAGAAAATGTATACACAACGTTCAATCTTGAAGATCAGTCCGAATACACATTTCTCCCTGAGCTTATATTGGCTACCACCGTTATTCATGTTCATGAATATATTTATTTCCAGCTAAAATAATTTGCTCATGCTGCTCTATGACTTTGACATGTGAATGTAAGCACCAAACCAACACGAACAAGACCGCGAAAAGAGGACAGCTACTCCTCTTCTTTCAGTAGTTCCAATCCTAACATTTGTACTTCCCCTCTCAATCCGCAAAATTTCAGAGTTAGCTGGTTAAAAAATATTATGACAACTTCACAATACTTGTTCCTTCAGTGTAACCCATGTAAATTCCAAGGAAAAAGAAGATTCATTACAGCCTGCTCAAAGTCTCCTCCAGCCATGCTCATTGACAGCTCAAATTGATATTCCAAGAGCTTTACAAACTTCACTTCTGCAATTTGATAGTGTTTGGAAAGTACAAAAGAATGTTTAGTTTGGAGAATCATCTAGAAGACTATATAGGAATCCCGAAAAGATCAATAAATCTGGTCTAAAATGTATAGTCCACACCTTAAAATTTTCAGGGGTGGATGAATGATCCAGCATGCCAATTGTCATTAAGCCACAAAACTCAAGGTTTGGGCAGTTTGTAACATGTTTTACAAGATCCACATACAGACTTGGTTCAACACCAAATTTGGCTGCAAGAAAATAGCAGTCAAATGTCATTCTTGAGATTCACAATATACTAAACATTGGCAACAATTAACAAAAAACAGAGATGTAGGGCATAGATTGTAAACCAGAAATCAAGCAATCCATTCTAATAAATATACTTTTATATATTTACATACAGGTCTATGATGTTACAATCAATGGTTTTCTAAACTTATTTTCAATAAAAGAAGTGGAAACTATATTTTTGTGTGATTTTGATGCTATTTTCACATTAGTCTATTATAAAGAAGCCATGTTAAAAAAATTGGGTTATTCTAATTTCTAACTCAACAAAGTAAACTTTATTAAGATACTGCAGATAGTGATTAGTGCATTGGTTTGCTAATCTGTCAAGAGCAACTTACATGCTTCTCCGCTTGTATTCACTTGAACAAAAACCTTCAACGGTTTCATACCAACATTTGCTACAGCACGATACAGAGAAACAGAAAAAAAAATAAAAAATTATCAGTGCACCATTTGAAATAGAATATGAAAAGACACTAAGATCATGCATGCACTAAATTAAAACATCTTGTTTGACAGCACGTTTTAAGTAAAAACTATTAACTGTATCATTTTAAAATTGAAATTAAATTTTTCTCCACAGAACAGAATTCTAAAGAAATTGACATCAAACATTAAATGTTAATGGAACAAAATTGAACATAAGATTACATGTAAGATAATTTTACTTGCACAAACCCAAAAAAATTCATTGACCAAATGGCAGCGCCTGGAATAACTTCTAGAGTGTAAGGCCCATCTGCAAGGTTACCATTTAGATGCATCCTATCCTAAAGACTGCTTTCAACATCACATACACACACACACACACACTCATTAAACTACTTACCTTGCAAGTGAAATCCGACAATCTTGTCCGAAGCTCATCATCATATTAGACCTATTTCCAAGTTCTATGAATTTTCAATTCCCTCCTCCCTCTAAAAAAATTTAAAATTTACATCCTTATATGTATGTACTCTTACACACGAAAAATATATATTACCTTCCCAACCAAAACAAATAATGAAGAAACAAAAAAATTTACCTTGTCATTATCCACAGTTTCTACACAAGCAAGGTTGGGAACACCAGCTGTGAAACATGAAACAAAACGTATTAGAACCCTCACCTCAACACTGAACCCGAATTATAAATGTGGCAAAGATGAACAAAATTCCGAAAATCCAGCAGTTAGAAAAAGTGTGCTCATGTTTCTAAATCAATGAGGAACCAAGAATCAAGCAAAGTTGCTTTACACGTGTGTATAATTTTTAAAATCAAGTTTGATGATGATATAATTAAACAAAATTGAGACAAGAACAATGACACAAGGTGGTTTTGGTTGCAGCAATGGAAGTAGTAGGAATAGTAAGTATAGGATACCGATAAGTGGCTTGACTTTGTTGCCGCGGTTGGGAAAGGAATATTTTTCTCTTTCATAAAAAGAGTTTATTTAAACATAAATGTGAATGCCTCTTTAATCAGCGCATTTTCTAAAATATTTTTTATTAAATAATTAATTCAATTATTAAATTTCACGAAAATTTATTAAGTAATGAAAATTATGTGCAGTTACAGTGTATTGCTAGTAGCTAGTGATTCTGCTAAGTTTGGATCATAATAGGGAGAGACAAATTCTGATGTTGAAGTTAATATCTCTTCTCTATGGTTGTGGACACCACTTCTAGACCTGTGCGTTGATTCTTTTTCACTGAGTCATTGAAATTGTTGGAGAAAGCCACCATAATTTCCCTCTTCTATGAACTCAAAATAAGCAATTTGCGGAAGCTTAAAATATAACAA
>JAMLFT010001616.1:0-29718 GCA_026544285.1 Pachyrhizus erosus
AATAATAAATGTTATTTTTTTAACGAAATGAGTTAAAAAATTATTTTAAAAATTTGAATTAAAATTTAAAAAATATACAATATTTATCTCTATATTTATATAATATTTATTATTTGATAAGTGTAATATTTTATTTCATAATTTATGAATTAATTAGACATTTGGATTTACATGATCATGTCTAACATTTATGTGCTATGTGTGTGTATACAAGTATTTTTCAAGGAAAAAAAAATACTTAAATGGTGAGACTCTTTTATTAACATTTAATATAATTGTATTAAGGATGCCAATTCAATTGGTTAAATAAAATGTGTCAGTTATTGTAAACTTTTTTTATGTCTTTGATCCTTATGAATAAAAAAATACTTAATACAATTGTATGTATAATATTTAAACTCAAGATTAATAATTAAATTGGAATAATCTTATTTTAGTTTATTCAATTCCTTAGTGTTAATAATGTTTATTTAAAAAAACACACATATAATTAGAATACATAAGATATTTAAATTTTGCTTGTGTTTAAATTATTGTATATTTCATGTTCATACTTTTTAACAAATATGATATTATTATTTTTTGATAAAAATGGTATTATTTATTTTGATTAGATTAATTGTATAGTTAAGATGATGTGTGCATATGGAAATTTAGATAAAAATTAAAAATTAATATTTATTTTTGGTCATTTATCTATTAAAATTTTCACTTTAATTTTTTATATTTTTGAAATGGACTTTAGTAATCCTTTATGTCATATTGATAAAAGAAAATGTTAGTTTCCTATGACGCGGTTGTCAAATGTAAATGTTCGCATTTGAGATTTAATTTGTATTTTAAGTTGGTTAATTTTTTTAATGTAACTATTAGAAAGGGAAGGAACGATTGTTCTTGTTGGGTTAAAAAGGAGTTCTAAAGTCCCAAATTGAGATATTAGGATTTATAAGCTTCTTAGGAAATATTTCTCATATTTTCAAATTATATCTTCAATCTTTTTTTTCTAATAAACATGAATTTAGTTGTGTCTTATTACAGGTGTAGGACGACTTCATTAAGAGACAAATTCACAGGCTATGTCATTAGATGACATAAGTAGTTAGGCTATTCATTAGGTGTTTCTGCCTCTTCATTAGGTGCCACTACCTTTTAATTGTGTATTGTTGTTTTTTCACTGCCAATTGTTGGTTTTTCATTATGTATTGCTGCTTATTCAATTTGTGTTGTTGCTTTTTTAAGGTACACTGTTGCAACAGCTGAAGGATAATGTGAACTCGATGAAAGAATATCAAGGACCAAAAATATTTTTTTTTAAAAAAACATCCTTTTACCAATTAGATTATAGTATTCAACAAACACATCCTCACTGTGTTGCAGCTTCTTTAAATACTTCTCCAACATATACACCATTTCATATACATAAAATGAATTTCACTATATAACTTATGTGTCAAATGAAAACTTGCAAAATAACTTAGGGACTTAGATAATTTCACTACATATAACTTTTTTTTGTATACTTTTCAACATGTTTATCATCTTCACCAATTTTTTTTATGAATATTAAATTTGATTTTTATTATTGTCAGCATATTAGACATCTCTGTCAATTTTAATTATCTCACTCTTATCAAATGACTCATCTTTAATACAATAAAGAACTTCAACTATCAAATTAAGATGTACCCTAAACAAATGAACATGACCTTTGACATCTTACAATTTCAATCAAATAATTAGTTTAATAAAAAATTTCAAATATAAAAATATGAAACAGTAAAAATACGAGAAAACTTCAAAAGACTGAACCCTCCCCCGCCCGGTCTCTCTCTCTCTCTATATATATATATTATAAGTATTGATTTAAAAATAAATTATTAATATAACAGATATTTTATATTTTTGACGTGATTGTGAATAGCAATGGAATGCAGGAGACGTGAGGATAATGAGCGTGGGAATCAGTCGCGAATTATACAACTGGAATGGACCCCACCCGTGGATAAGTCTCAGTTCCCAAATACATTCATGCTTCCTAACTAACACAAATATTCAATATATAAAAAAAAGTTAACTCATTTACCCTTTTAAAATTTTAAAACATATTAAATACTTTTCTGATTTAACAATTAACTTAAATATTCAACTGTGAGCTGGAAATATTTGTTTTTTTTTTCTTAATTCATAGACTTAGTTTATATAATTTGTGTAAATTAAGACAATAAATAACATATACATAATTATGCTAATTATAAAACATTTCAAGAAAGTATAAAGATTGTTAGCCCAATTTTGTTGGTTGGTTGGTTGGTTGGTTGGTTGGAGAAGGCAATCAAACTGAAATTGCAGTAGCAGACTAGTAGTGAGTCAATAGTTGCAGCCCAAAATCAATTTGGACAGAAGACTGTTAGTCCAATTCACTACGTGAAATGCATTTTTTTTTTTCATGAAAGTAATAAGGTTATATATAAAGAAATAACATTCTCAGTAAATGACGATGATATTATACTCATTTGGAAGTGGAAACCAACACATGTCGAGTAAGATAAGATTCAGGAAAGTAATGATTTACACGTTTTTCTTCCTGACAAAGAGGAGAATGGTCATTAGTCAAGGTTTGACAATGTATAAAGGGTACATACTAGCTCTAGCAAGACAGATTAACCTTAAAGATGCACTCATAAAAGAAAGATGAAATGAACTATTTAGGGACAGTTGGAGCCACACTTTTTAGGGACAGAAAAGTTTGGATTCAGTAGAAACGACCATATTAATAAATGTTATATGAAATGAACTTCCCAATAAGAGAACAAAGGTACCGTGGCTTGAATTATATCATTCCTTCTCGTTTATTCTCCTCTTAGACCTTCGAATTACAATATTAGTTACAAGCCTCCCCCTCTATTCGCAATATCTTATCATTTAAATCCTTTGTTTAGCACCTTCCATCAGTTATTCCAGTTTTATTTTAAACTGAATTAAATATATTTTTATTTTTCAATTTTAAATCATTTCTATTTTTTCTCTTAATTAAAATTATATTTTTTGTCTCTCAAATTTATTAAATCATATTTTTAATCTCTTAAAATAAATTTAAAAGACTTAAAAAAATAAATTCAGTTCATTTTTAATCTCCAAATTGAAGTTAAATGACTACATATAATATTATTCGAATTTAAAAAATTAAAAAGAGTAAATTTTTAATTGAGAAATCAAATAAAAAAGTATTTTAACTTTGGGTGATTAAAAATATATTTAAGTTTAATTTTTTATATAAATTTCATTTGATGTTTTATCTTTTTAACTAAGGGAAGCATAAAGATATACATGTGTGTGTGATCTCTACCAAAATAGGTTATCCTATTATTATTGATCTGCCAAGTGTTTTAACTACTAAAAGGATATAGTGCAGGTTTCGGGAATTCCATGTTGAAAGCAAAGCAATTAATTGTTGCTTACATTCTTTCACGATGACAATATAATATATTTAAGAACACGTTTATTTTGAGTCAAGAGTTTTTAATACTAACTTTTTTTGCTCTCTATGACATGTTTTTCTTCATGTGAGAGCTTTTATGAGTTTTTTTTTTTTTTTCTTTCTGAGAGTTTTTGAAAGTTTTGCTTTGGTCCTTCCCCTTATACTGTTGTTGCTTTGTTTCATTCACCGACCTTTTCTTTGATTTCTCTTTTCTTTTCTTCAAGATGGAGAAGACTGCCAGTGAGGGTCTAAATATTGAAGATGATGATGTTGAACTGGAGATTGCTGTTGAGAATTCTTCTGCAGAAAATGTTGATTTCAATTTATGTTTGGTGGGTCGCTTTTTGGTTTCAAATGATGAAGGAACGTATGACTGTTATCTGAGATTGAACCTGATCTATTTTTATTTCGATTTTTATCATCACCATGATGTCCAGAGAGTCTTGAAAGGAGGTCCATGGATTCTAGGAGCCATTCAAGATGGAGGAAATCCTGCGCAAGTGCCCTTGTTCAATGTCCCATTTTGGATCCAAGTTCACAATTTACCATTTGGGTTCATGTCTCAATCTGTGGGAGAAAGTTTGGGAAACTTTATTGGTGAATTCTTGGAGCATGATGACAAGAATAACTCTAATTTTCTACGTTCTTTCATGAGAATTAGAGTTCTTCTGGATATTCTAAAGTCGCTCAAAAAGTCCAAGAAAATAAAGAAACTTGGAGGTGAAGCTAAAGAAGTTATCTTCAAATATGAAAGATTAAGCTATTATTGTTATCAATGTGGTTTATTAGGCCATATTGATGATTCCTGTGAAAAAATCCTTACAATGGAGTTTGATGATGGAAGCATGGATGGGGTCCTGAGCTACGTGTTGAATTTCGTAACTCTGATGGTATTGGTAGTGCAAAATGGCTACGTGAAGGTGACAACACAGATTCTTGGAGGCCTCCAACAGTATCCGGTGGCCATAAATTTAATATTAATTATGCTAGTCCCAACACAATTAATGTTATTGATGAGATAGGTTCTAATTTCACGAAACTTCTAAACGGAGATTTTAAAAAATCCCCATTTGATTGCACCAAAATCAATGGGTGAATCAATACCATTTACTGATGCAAATAAAGAGCCAATTATTGTTGCTTCCATTTCAACGCCTCTAACAAAAACAGATTCTATAATTTCTACCGATTGCATTTCAACGCCAGAGTCAAAAACGAATCCTCATCATTGAACCTCACATGCAATCATGTCCATTAATCCAACTATTGATGCCATACATGTTGAGGAAGTTCATATGCAGCAATTGACTGTTGGTGACAAAAAAAAAAAAAAGAAAAAAAAAAAACGGCTACATAATGGTGAAAATAATGACGTGAATGGAATGAATTTAGGCTATGCTTCAAAACTCTCATCTGTTACAGCTTCAAACACCTCTATTTCTGAAACTTCTTTTTTATACAAGGCCTGCCAGGGATAATGAGTTTCTTGAGTTGGAATTGTCTGGGCCTGGGCAACCCGAGCGCAGGTCTTATCCTTCGTGATCTTGTTCGGACGTACCATATCAAAGTAATTTTTCTTTATGGGACGCTTGTTGATTCCATACGCATTGAAGAAATCAAGACTCAACTGGGGTTTGATTCCTGTTTTTCTGGCAGAGGAGGAGGTCTGGTTTTACTGTGGAGGCATCCTTTTCACTGTCATATTCTCAATTTCTCATCAAATTTCATCAATGTCCAAGTTCATCATGTAGGACAACCAGTTTGGCATTTAACTGGTTTCTATAGCTGTCCGGAAAGAGAAAGAGATGGCAAGATTCTTTCTCCCATGGTGTATCTTTGGTGATTTTAATGATCTTCTCTCCACTGCTGAAAAGATTAGTTTGCATGATCAACCCAACTGGTCTATTGAAGGATTTCTTGATGCTTTGATGGATAGTAATCTTCATGACCTACCCATGGAAGGCTATAGGTTTACTTGGTCTAAGAGACGTGGTAAAATTGACTGCATTGAAGAAAGATTGGACAGGGCACTTGCTACTCTTGATTGTCTTGAAACTTTCCTGAATTTTAAGCTCTCGAAATTGCGTAGTTTCAAAGTCCGACCACTCTCCCATTTTGCTTAGATTGGATGCTGTGAAAAAATGGAATTTTCATCATTGCTTCAAATTTGAAAATGCATGCCTCCTGGAACTTGAATTGAAGGATATTGTCGAGCAAGGGTGCAAAAATTCTGAGTCAAGATTTTATTGCTAAATTTTCTTCTTGTTCTACTAGTATGAATTCTATCCATTTCGTGATCAACTTGATGAATGTCGAAGAGACCTTGAAGCTATCAGGCAGACTTCTTTAGTGGAGGACTCAACTCGCTATTTTGAAGTAAGCAACACGCTCAACCAGTTAATTGCCTAAGAGAAATCATATCATATTGGAGACAAAGATCAAAAGTTTATTGGTTGAAATATGGTGACATAGACTCAGTTTTTTCACAACTTTGTTAATGCAAGAATGAAAGCAAATCAAATGCCTTCCCTTGTACATGATGATGGAGTTACTGTTAATGACCATACAGATAATTGTGATGTTATATTTTTTTTTATTTCTCAAATTTGTTTCTTGTTGACAATAGTTGTACTCAACTTCAACAAATTATCAATAATATACAACTTGGTGTTTCTACTTATGACAGTAACTTTCTTTTTCGCCCCTTTTTCAATAGATGAGTTTCAAATTGCTCTTTTCCAGATGCATTCTGATAAGGCTCCCAAGTCAGATGGACTTAATCCTTCTTTTTATAAAAAAATTTGGTATCTTTGTGGTCATGAAATTTTCCAAACTACATTCTCGTGGCTTGAAAGTGGTGACTTTCCTCCCCAGATAAACAAGGCCACTATTGTCCTCATCCCAAAGAACAATAATCTTGTTTCAATGAAAGATTTTTGTCATATTTCTCTTTGCAATGTCCTTTACAAAATAATCTCTAAAGTTCTTATTAATCATCTTAAATAGTTTCTTCCAAAATGTATATCACAATAACAATTTGCTTTTATTAAGGATCACTCTATCCAAGATAGTGTTATTTTAGCATATTAGATTATTCACATGAGGGGTAAAACTAAGAGCAAAGTGGGAGAGATGGCCTTGAAGATTGACATCAGTGAAGCTTTTGGCAAGGTTGATTGGATTTATCTTCTCCATCTATTGAGGAAAATGGATTTTCATGAGAAATGAGTTGGTTGGATGAATCTTTGCCTTCAAACAATGAATTTCTTTATTTTTGTAAATGGAAATTTTGTAGGACCTATTCTTCTTGAGAGAGGGCTTAGACAGGGTGACCCCTTATCACCTTATCTCTTCATTTTATGTACAAAGGGTCTTTCTTCATTCCTTACACATAGAAAGAAGGGGGCACATTCATGGGGTGAAAATGTGTAAAGGAGCTCTCATCCTCACACACCTTTTATTTATTGATGATTATTTTTATTTTATAGGACAATTGAGCAAGAGCCAATGATTCTTAAAAATATTATAGATATATATGGAGTTGCCTCTAATCAACTAATCAATTACTAGAAAATAGAAATTTTCTTTAGCTAAAACACATCGTTAACTATGAAGTCTCAAATTTCATTCCTTCTAGGAATGTCAGAAACCATTGGCATATACAAATATTTATGGCTTTTATACGTTATTGGCAAAAGGAAGAAAATTGTTTTTGGATTCCTTAAAGATAGGCTTTGGAGACACTCAACCATTAATCAAGCAAACATCTCTCTAAGGCAAACAAATAGACTCTTATGAAATTAGTTACTCAATTTATTTCATCTTATTGTTTTTGTGTTTTTTATTGCCTTCAAATTTAGAGGATGAACTTCAAAAAATTATGAATTTTGTTTGGTGGGGGACTAATGTTCAACCTAAGAAGGGTATCAACTAGCTCAAATAGAACAAGCTTACAATGAAGAAAGAACATGGAAGTATGAGATTTAAACATATGTGCTTTTCACTTGGCAATGCTAGGGAAGGAAGGTTGGAGACTTATCACCAACCCAGATACTATTGTTTCTAAGGTACTCAAAGCCAAATATTATCCTAATGAGAATTTCTTGAATGCTAATCTTTGGCATAATTCAAGTTTTATTTGGTGTAGTATCCACGCTTCATGGGTAGTGCTTAAGCAAGGCATGAAATGATGTATTGGGAATCAGAATTGGATGACTTTATGGAAGTTTAAGATTCCTCCGAAAATCAAACATTTTATTTGGAGGATTCTTAGAGGTTGCCTACCAACAAGAGAAAGCTTTCATTGTAGAGGTATTGATTGTACTTTTGATTGTATTTTCTATTCTTTTATGTTTGAGAATGAATGACACACTTTGGTTACTTACAACAAAGCTAAGGATATGTGTAAAGTTGTGGGTTTATGGAAATTTATAGAACAAAAGCTAGATCAAGTAGATGAAATCAATGATGTAATTTCCTCCTTGCTCGAACAACTTTAGACAAAGTATAAAATTCTTTTTGTTACTACACTTTGGTGCATTTGGAATTGGAATGATAAACTTTGGCAAGGTGTAGAGCAACCAACGCATGTTTCAATCTCTCAAACAACAGTTTCTTTTTGAATTGAGAGTTGTTAGAGAAGCTTGTTACATGGACATTGTAAATCATCCATCTATTATATCATCTGCTCCAACATCATGGCGACCTCCACCAATTGGTTTTCTTAAATGTAATGTAATTTTCAGATGACAATTATTTTGCTGCAGACATGTGTATTTGAGACAGTTTAGGCCAATTTATTAATGTTAAAACTTTAGTTATGAATGATCTTGTTCGTCCTCCATATGCGTAAGCTTGGACTCTTCAGCAAGCTATTTGATGAATCACTTATTTGAGATTGCATAATATAATCTATAAGATTGATTGCAAAGCAGTAGTTGATAATTTATTAAATTCAAAGAGAGATTCCTCTAATTTCAACATAATACTTGTTAAATGTAGAACTTCTTTATCTAACATTCCAAACTCAACGGTGAGTTTCACTATAAGATAACCAAATCTCATTGTCCATAAGTTAGCAAAAATATCAAGATATTATAGTAACAACAATAGTTTTTATCATATTCCTTTTTATATTAAATCTTTAATTATCAATAAAATAATTAAATATCTCTTCTTAAAAAAATATTAATATTTAAATACTTTAATATTTCGTTTAACTAACTTTACCACAAAATAATTTCACATAACAAATGAATCTTATATAAATAAATGAGTTTTACATAATCTCTTTTATTTAACACATTCCAAATCTCCTCAATTTAATATGCCTTGTTTATCTCAACTTTATATTAGTGATTGAGAAGTTAAGGATTGTAAGTGATTTGTTAGGTAATTATAATTATGCGTTGTATAAGTTTGTTCTTATGATAAATATAAAGATTTGTGTAGACAAATATAGAAATCATAATAGATAATATGATAATTAGTATAATTTGATGAGAGTCCTGTCCCTTTGGCAGAGAGGACACCTTTTCTTGCAACAAACTCTTGCTTTTCCTTTTCTCAATAATTCTTGGATCATAATTTTAGTTTTAATTCTTTCAAAAGCACATTTATGCCGTGGGTACTGGAAAAAGCTAATGATGCATCTAGATATTGAAACTCAGGGCCTCATCTTATTATACTAAACAGAAAACAAGTTATATTATATTTTTATATATTCATCTAATTAACAACATTTGTTTCTCTTTCAAGTAAAATAAAAAATAAAAAATAATCAAACATTCACTTGAATTGGAATCGTTTAATAAAAAGATTGAACGGTTCACGTTTTATTCTGGGTAAATCAGAGTGAAAACCACACTTATTAGTCATCCAACCTTCACCTAACTACACTGATTTAAAAGAATACGTAAAAGTGTGATTTACCGATTACACCCAAAATCCATTTTCGGGAGATTCATAGTGGATAGGTTATGAATTTCGGCACACCATAGGGGCAAACTGTAGGGAGGTTCGTTGGTTTTATGGATAATACAGAACTATATATGTCATCGTTAATTTTTTAAAATTTTTATTTTATAATAATAATAATAATAATAATAATTAGATATAAATTTATTTTTAATCCTTATAATTTTTTTATTACATAATTTTGGTCATCATAAAAAATTATTTACATATTTAATCTTTATCATTCCAAAATTAAATAAAAAAATTGATGTCTTTATAATTGATAATATGTATAAATAATTTATTTATATAAAAAAATTAATAATATTAAAAATAAAATAAAATAAAATTTGTTTTAATATATTTTTAAAATTATTTTTTGAAATAATTTTTTTTATTTTTAAAATATATAAAAAAGTTATTTTTATTTTTAATACTATTAATTACGATTATATAAATATTTTTTTTTATCTAATTTTAAATGACAGATTAATATTAAATTAAAATTACTTAATTTAAAAAATATTAAAGATGAATATGAAGGAGTAATGTCACCGTAAAGAATCTGTTTCGATGGTGATGATATGGATTTTCAAAAGAATCTGTTTTATGATTAGTTATGGTTGGATGTGATAAATTGCGGCAGAAGCATAGGCAAAATATGGAGGCTTAGCTGTTAGAAGCGTGAGGGTTTTGTGCATAAAGGTTCTCAAATAGGAGTGTATTAAGAAACTGAATGCAAAGTGACTATGGTGTGGTGTGTCAACTTTGGTTCTTGGTTATGGTTATGGAGTGAAAGAGATATTGGCTAATTATAGATATTTGGTGTTGATGATGATCCCATGGCAGAATGGGAGGCTTGGCAAAGGGATTTTGCTAAGTGGATTCCATGATTGAAATAATAAAAGTAGCTGTGACTATAAGCTATGATAATTGTTTTCCAAAA
This sequence comes from Pachyrhizus erosus, assembly GCA_026544285.1. Lineage (NCBI taxonomy): Eukaryota > Viridiplantae > Streptophyta > Magnoliopsida > Fabales > Fabaceae > Pachyrhizus > Pachyrhizus erosus. The sequence continues at coordinate 10,380 of JAMLFT010001616.1, forward strand.
TTATTGGTGAAAGGTATGATACAACATTTTTAAAAATTATATTTTCAGATATATTATCATTAAAAATATTATTTCAAAAAACATTTGAAAATATGGTTGATTAAAATTTATCATTTTTAAGAATATTTTTAAATTTTAAAATAAAAAATAAAAGTTAAAATAAAAATTATCAATGGATTAAAAATAATTCTTTCATTTTTATGAAAATACAATATATATGCCTGAATTATGAAAAATACAATAAAATAAATAATCTTGTAACTATTCTTTTAAGAAAATAAGCAATATTTATAAATTTTTTTTTAAAATTCCAAACAACACGAGAATATTATATTTTCAAATTCATATTTTTGTCTATAAATGAGTTTCTAATTCGTGAAGCAAACTTACTTATAATTTTTATTTTAGCAAGTAACAATCGGTATTAGTATATTTGATTTTTATAGAAGTAAGTCCGAGTGACAAAAGAACAAAGATAATGAAGAGGAAACAAAATTTAAAAATAATTCTGGACCTAAAAGAAGAGAAGATGAAAAAGAATTATTATTATTATTCTCAATTACAATTTAAACAGTTCAAATTAATCTAAGTTTTTTTTTTCTTGTCTTAACTATTTATAGAATTTCTACTTCTTTATTCTTTAATGGGCATGAACATCTTGTCATATAAGAATGTATTTCTTTAACTTTTTATTATTTTTCTCCTTTTTTTTGTTTTCTTTGATTTATCCTTGCTTTTCTTTTTCTGTCCCCCACCATTGCAACTCCTTTCGTTCGTACTAACTCAACAAATACCTATGATCAATCAATGATTCACTTGAAAAATCAATTACATATTTAAATCTTATAATGTAGCTATAGTGTGTGTTTTATATATGTAAACATAGTTGTTATTTGGATTCAACTTACTTTTTTACACCATTAACAAACATGTTTAACCCTTTCTTATTCAATATTTTGTCCCTTGTTGGTGTTAGTACTTTGTGTGTGTATTTTTGTTTTTTTACAGGGTGGTTTCATGACAACGGCGGGAGCTGGTGATTGGAGTACAAAGGTTTAATGATGTGCACCGGAGTACAAAGGTTTAATGGTGTGCACCATCTACCATCTCTGTCTTGCTCGCACACACTCATTCCCATTGTTGTTGTCTTATCCTCCTCCCTTAGCGTTGACTTACCACTCTCAATCTCCAACACAATGTTGAGGTAATGCAGGTTTACCCTTATTATAGGGAGGGCTTAATGATTTAACCCAAGAAGATTAGGAGGAAAATTACTTGTTATGTACACAAACGAAGGGGTATTTGTGAATGGTGCAATAGATTTTAATGTAAGAGGTATTGTCGATACAAATAAGGTCTTTAAGAGAAGGGTGGTTGGAGGTGCCTCTCTTTAAGGTTCCAACAAATATTGTTTGGTTGTGAAGTAGAAGAATAGAGATAAAATGGACAAAGTAGAAGAAAAAAGATTAAAAAAAATCTTAACCCTTTATTTAAAATTTATATATCTAATGGCTAAAAAATAGTCATTCATGATAGGAGACTTGGATAGACATCTCACCTTGAATATCATCTAACTTTCCTTTTTCTCACTTCAAAATTACTTTGAATATCATCTAACTTTCTTTTTTCTCACTTTAAAATTACTTAAGGTTTTGTTTGGTGATTGAAATAATATAGAGTATGATAGGATATTATTTTTGACATGAACTAGATAATAATAGAGTATAATATACATCATATTTAAGTAATAAAATTATTCTTTTGGTTGAAGTTACATATACTTTTTAAAATAAATTTAAGAATAAAATATATTTTAAATTTTTCTAAAATTACAAATATTTAGATTAAGTCTCTCTAAATTTGTTTGTATTATTTTGATCCTAAAACTATCTAAAACATTTTTTTTCTTGTATAAAAATGTTTTCTAAAACATATTAATAACAAAAATGATACATTTCAATTTAAAAAAAATACGTTTTAGAAATAAAAAAATTAAAATAATATGAAAAATTTTAGAAGAGAACCTAAAACATATTTTATCCTAATTTTTTTTAATTTTTGTAAATTATAAAAGTTATAATTTATATTTAATTTTTTAAAATATGTAATTATTTTTAATTTAAAAATATACATTAAATAAAAACTGTTTATTTTATATATTAATAAAAATAAATTAAAAAAAAATTATCTCAATTTTTAACTCACATTCCTTCTTAAAATAAAAAATATATTAATAAATAGAATAACCATAAGATAAGTTCATCCTATTAGTTATCAAATATTAAATTAAATCAAGATAGAATTTCTCTATCCTGTCTCATTTGTCCATTCAACGAATCCTTAAATTCTAGAAAGCATATTTAACAAAGAATCAAAACCAAAAATTTCTGAACTACTTTTTTCACCCTTTTACTAAATCAAAACAATGTGCAAGGTCCAACACATGGAAAAAATAAAATTTTACATTTCTAGTAAAACTGTAATGCTTCCGAAGATACAGGGGAAAACAAAAATGAAAATAAAAAACGGCAGAACTACAAATAAATTCATTGAATTATCTATTGAAGTAGGAACTTTTCTGCCTCTTTTTGTTTGATAACTTGAATTCCTGAGGCGATTGCGATTCCCCTCATCCTGCAGAAGCAATCAAGGATTATTTATCATTCATTTTGCACACTTTGCTAAAGACGCAGAGTTTCACCAACAAAACAGCCAACATCACAAAACAGACAAAATAAAGAAAAACAGCATGAAATCGATAATAAACACTAGACTATCCATAAAAGCTTTCAAAGAGTGTAGATATTCCAAAAAGATAGAAGTCCTCATCATTGAAATAGGTTGTCATGGGATAGGCTAGGCTACAGATATAATCATGCATCAATCTCTCTCATTCATGTTCCAAAGCAGTAACTTCTCCCTGAGATGTTAGAACATGAAATATGCATATTACTGACTTATTACAACTTCAGGGTTGTCCTTTGATAAATCATAGCACCTGATTATCAAATATGTTTACTTAAAAATAGCTGCAGCAGACTGTACCCTAAAAAGGTCACTTTTAATGCGATCAATTAACTCATTAGTTCATTGGCATTTCAAACAAATTCGGCAATCTACATCAAAAGCAATCCCATTCCAAATAAGCAAAGGCGACGTAGAACATACCACAGTCCAAGACGGGAAAGTCACCAGACAATTATGGCCGGGAATAAACAATCAACATGCATTAGGACAAGGGAAAATTGCAAAGTTATACCGCCATCTCTAAACGCATCAGTAGCTGATACATACCGGGTATTGGTACAGGGTAAGTACATTTATGATTGGAGTACTTACCAAAATCTTTTTTTTTTTTTCTGTTTTCCAATTTCTAAACTTAAATCCCCTGTCTATATTAAACACTTATATCAAATTGTTCAAAGATAGTACAGCCAACAGCTGAAACGATACTTCTTACTAAGCCATCCGATTTAGCAGAACATAAAAATGACCAAAAACAAATTGATATCTCAATCTTCAACCAGAGAAGAGAAAAAAACGGAGATGGAAGTAGGCAAGAAGGGAAATAGATGAAACATTTATTTTAAAAAATTGATGTGAAAGAATTTACCTAACCAGATCCGACGATGATGTTGTTAATTGGAATGAAAATGAGTTTGACGAAAAAACCGACGAATCCCATGACAACGAAGCCGATGGCAGTACGCACAGCAACCTTGGAGAATTCTAAAATACGAAACACATCCGGAAATGAAGATCCACATCAGAGGGATTGAAATTATTATTTTGAAAGCAAAACCTAAGAGTAATTGAAGAAAATGAAGGATTAGGGTTGCACCTTTGCGATCGGGTTTGTGGCATCGCTTGACAAGCCTGACGCTGTCCTTGGCGAATTCTCTGAGCGGATCGAACACAGAATCGATAGCGTCCATTCTCCCTCTATTTCTCACTTTGGATCTGAATTCTAATTTAGTGAATGTTGTTGAATTTTATAGACAAAAAACTTGAGTCGGAAAAATATACGTGTATTGGCCCAATAGAATGTTGCCATGCTGGATCAACCCACGTCAATTTGGAACTCTATCTTGTCCTCCTAATCAAAAGTAACATAAAACATATAAATTTAAAAATATTAATTCAAATTATACATCATTTCTAAAAACTAAAATCATATATTCAAAGGTTTTTTAGATTAAAATTATTTTAGTATAAGTTTAAAATTTAATTTAATTTATAGATATTTGGTTTAAATTCTAAATTACAATATATTGTTAGTATAAATTTATTAAGAATGATTTTAAATATAAATTTTAAAATAATTATTATATAATTTAATAAATTTATTATATATAATAATATATAATTGAATAATAATATAAAGAATTATATTATCAATGTAATATAATTAAATTATTATCATAACAATAAGAAAGAAAAAAAAAAGAATACTAAAATTATCAAATGGATTAACACTTTATGGATATTATATTTTTTTTACTTTAATTAGGATTTTTTAAATTATTTTAATTGGATTTATAACATAATTAACATATTTATGTGTATTTTTGTTTTATATATATATGAAATTTGTTAACATAGATTTTGTTTTTATTTTTTAAAAATAACATATTAACATGATACACTCACATATATTTTAAGAATAGTCGTAATTATAATTTGTTAATATGCTTCTAAAAAGACTTAAGCATATTTTTTGTCTTTGATCAATTTGAGAATTTTATTTTTAGTCTCTAATAATTTTTTATCTTTGATAAATTTTTTATTTTATTTTTGTCTCTAAAGTACTATCTAAATTGATAACAAAAGCCAAAACAATGTTTAACCACTCAAAATAAAAGCACAAGTCATAACATCTCCATGCTTAACTATTATGGCAAAAGTTAACAATAATGCTTAACCACCATGGATAGAAGCTTACATCAAGGTAAAATAGTATAAAAAACATACAAAACCATACAAATTTGTCTTCAATGAGGACTTTTACCAAATACCTTGTGAGCACTGCATTGACTCAACAAATTATCCAAATATTATAACCAAAATTAAAAGCATGTTATAGTCACACTTATAATTGAATGTTCAACGCAGTCGCACAAAATAATATGAAACCATTAAAGAGATAAAACACCAATAAGTTGGTGTGTGAAGAAAGTTGCAAGAATAGTCTAATAGAAACAAACAAATAACCAATATTAAAATAATAACTACTACTACATCCAAGTAGAAAATTGCAACCTCTTTGTCATAAAAACATTTGTAATCTTGATTTGAAAGCCAATGGTTCCATGTTCACTAATTCCTTCTCTTCAAAAGAACTAAGATTACCTTGCATGAAGCCAAATTAAAAAATCAAAATCAAAGTTGATAAGAAGACCAAAAACCAAGAATGAAAAATCAAGAAATACAAACATGTCTCTTCTAAAGCCAATCAAACCAAAAACAACTTGTAGCTATTGGTGAAAAACCATCAATTTTAAATATTGTTTTGTAATAAGAAAAAGCAAAATAGATAACGACGAAGAAATACATAATGTATGACATTGCATTCTTTATCCATATCAAGTCCATGCTAGATTGCAAGAAACAAGAAATATAATGATGAATGAACAAACAAATATGGTAAAAGAAATAACAAAAAGGAAATGATTTTCTTGGGAAAAAATAAAAAGGAAACTAAAGAAAAGAAAAAAAAGAAAGTAGCAAAAAAAAATTCAAGATGGATTATATGACTCTAATACTATGTTAGAATTCATGGTTTAAATTAGAGAAAAGAAAAGAAAGTATAAAATTGACATATGGATTTTACTCAAATAAGAAAGTCAAATTTATATGATTACATTGTAGTTTATATAATTAATCTTATTATTACTAATATCTTATATCTCTAATAAGAACTCTAAACTTGAGTCTCAAAATTTCTCCTTCCTTTCTTTTTGTTTTTCTCTTATCTTTTTCCTTTTTTCTCTATTTCTCACACCTAATTCCCCTAATGCCTTACTATTTACCTTATAACATTTAGGTGAACAAGGGTTTGGGAGGGTTTAGTTCCTTATTGGGCCTTAGACATACTTTTAGGACCTATCATCATATTCTCATTAAGAGGAATGCTAGTGACACTATCTCTGACACTATCTCTGACATTATCTTTATAGTTGATCATAATTATTGAAAATCTCCAATTTTTGTGATTTTCCCTTCCCATTTAATGATTTTCTCTTGATTTAGAAGTGAAAAATACCAAAATTGATAATTTTCAATAAATTCTATCACATCATTAAGAGAGTGTTAAAAAAAATGTTGCTAGCATTTTTCTTCTTACTAATTCCTAATGTTAGAGCATGATAACAATAATAAACATAATAACACCATTAATAAAATAATAATAATAATAACAACACATATAACATAATGATAACAACACTAATACAGTATGATATAACAATAACACTAAATATAATGTCATGATATTAATAATCACAACAAGCATAATATATAATCATAGAATAATAATAATAATAACAACAACATCAACAACTATAATAATATTAATATATAACAATGTTAATGATAAATATAAAAAGCATGCACACACACTTGCACAACATATACACATGCTTGAAACATAATCAATAATATAATAGAACAATAATAATAAGGTATGAAAAAATATCGCAATAAAGTCCCAAAAAGGTTCTATTTAATTAAGGTATATTTTTAATATTTGAAACTTAAGGTGTTACAATTAGCCCTTCATAATATTTTTTTCAAAATTTATTTAATTATATAACATTGTATGAAAATAAAAATCGTGTGTACTTTTTTTTTTTTTTTTTGTCAATTCCATTGGTCATCACATGCCACAAGGTACACATGATATGACTTGTACTAAATTAATGACTAATATCATATGGTTTAGAATTAAATAGGAAAGACTAAGTAGTTACAAGTTCCACATTGGACATCACATGCAAGTCTTGGTTAGTGATTTTGTCATGGATTCCAACCCTTAATAAATTATAATGTACAAACAAATAATGCACTATAACCTGCCAGAAGAGTTCAAGTTGTTGGATTTAAACTCAACCTTAGGCCTGCTAAAACACTAATTTATCACTACTTATTGAGACATACCAATCTCATTATACCAATTATCATCAAACATTCTAAACTTTGCCTTTGATACCTTTGGACTGTTGGCTATAATGTTTTTTGATAACAAAATCTCGATCCTTTTAAGATATACACCAATAGTCATATCCTTGACATTAACTATGATAACAACATAGAAATCCTTTACCTGCTTGGGGTAGACTAGTTCTTTCATCTTGTAAAACTTTTCCCATATTTCATTTTTTTAATAAAGCATAAGATATTCATACTACATTTTTTATATTCTTTAATAAAAATATCCTTCCCACAATACATCTTTTTTATTACCATCTTTTTCTTTATGAATAAAGACATTATTTATATTTTTCTTTTCTTTTTTGAGTCTTCATTTTTTTTATTTTTATCAAAACTTCCTATTTTTAGATAATCAATCATCATTCCTTTGTCTCTAGGTGGTGTTATTTACCCTACTTCACCATAGTAAGAAGATAAGGATACTTACACACACTTTATCTCCCTTTTTTCCTTTAGCAATGTCATTTTTCCTTTTTGAAGAGATTTTCCAAAACTTCCTCTTAGGAGTTTGCTGAGGTTTTGTTGGACATTAGTGGGTTCACTAATCTATAGATGAGTGAGAGCTTGGATACATAGAAATAAGTTATACTTTAATGTGTTTCACCCTATTGGATTGTTTAGAACTCTTAAACATTAGGGTCATATTTCAAGATGATAAGGAATCAAATTTTTTGACACAAATATAGTTATACAAATATTGACTTTGATAATATCATTCAATTAGTAATATATTAACACATGACACATGATGCAAGTTTAATACTGTGCATTTTGAGACTAAAGAATGAGATGAAGTTGAGGATATGACTGTCATGAGATTCAAGAACAAAGAGGTAAGTAATAATAATAAATGTAATAAACAAAAAGAAAAGGAAAGAGTTGAAGTGATGAAATATTGTGACAACAACAAAAATTTGAAAGTGATGGTATTTTTTCTTATATTTTTTATCTATATTTTCTTTAATATGATTATTTTCTAATCTAACTTTTTGATCTTAAAAAATTGCTAACTTTGGTAATGACATTTATTAATGTCATTTAATTAATAATATATCTTTAATTAGTTGTATTGTAGAAGAAACAATAAACTTTGTGTATTTATTTTATTAAAGGAGTTATACATATTGCTATTAAATTATGGAATGTATTTTTCATTTTCTTATTATAGTACTGAATAATCGATGAGATAAATGATAGATTAAATCCTTTTGTCATTTGTGGATGGAAATATCTATTTTTCTTCAATTAAAGAGTGTCATAGCAATTAAAAATACCACCTCAATTTCATAATTCATTTGAAGAAAATTAACAACATTTATATGTTTTCTTTGCTTCACTTCGATACAACCAATCCAACATATCTATGATTTCAACATTTAAACAATTCTTAAACGTTTTGATAATTTGGACACAAACTCAACTCATTTTCTTTTTATCTATCGTATATTTGGTCAACTTAAAAGGTTAGATTAACAATATTCAATATTTATAAAATATTATAAAGTGAAGTAAGTCAAGAATAATTTACTCTAGGAGTAAGTTATCTTAAATAATTCTCTGACTTTTTTGCGATCCCTATAACCTTCTTCATTTTTGAGTTCACCTCAATTTGTGTTCCTGGCACCTTGACCATGTTAAAGAAGTCCCAGAACCTTTATGGTTAAACACCTCAATGTTTTTCATCATGTCTGCAAAATAAAACTTACACGTATACACACAGTCAGATGCATCACAACACAAAGAGACTAAGCCAAATGTGATAAAGCGAGTTACTTAGAGACCATAAAGGGAGTTATAATATTTTGTATACCTGATATACTTAACATAAACTCTCAAAACTGAAATAAGTTAAGAATATTTTACTTTATTCAAAAGTAAGTTGATATCTCATCTATCTGTGTATATATGACAATATTTTAAAATTATAATATAATTTTTAAAACTAATTTTTAGTATATTATTATTTTTAAAATTATATAAAAAATTATCATAAACAATTCTCTTAGACTTCTTCACAAACCCCATAATCTTCTTCTTTTTTGAGTTTGTCTCGATCTATGTTCCCAACACCTGGGCCATATTAAGGACGTTTCTCAGAAATTGCAATCGTCGCCACTTTCTGGTCAAACACATCGATATTCTCCTTCCTCACATTTGCAGGCCAGATTTTACATTTTACTGGCCATAAAATAAATGACATAAATTATTTTTATAAAACTTAGTTTTACTAGCTAATCAGTATTGGTCAATAATATATCATCTTTTTTTCTTTTTTTTTTTTAAATTAATTGTGGTAAATATAGAATCAATTAGCTTCCCAAATGTCCGTTATTAATTTTATCTTTCCCTTTTACTCATGACAAAACCTTGGATTGAACCCTCTGGTTAAACAAAATTTTATCCCTTTCCAATGAACCCTACGTTTCTTTTGCTAGTCTTTGTTCCACCTCAATTCAGTTTACCATTTTTAATCGCTTCCTCTCATCCTGGTTCAAATAACACCTCATCATTACGCTTCATTTCGTTGACACCATCACTGGTTTCTCTTCATCTCTCTCTTCTCATTATTATTATTTTTTAAAATATTCTATTCTTATTCCCTTCTCTCTTTCACCAATCAAATCACCTGTGTCTGGGTTGTTCATATTTCAAAAACCCTAAATTTCATCTTTTGCAAGATGGAGGTCGAGGATTAATGAAGAACGCGAGGATGCATTCTCTGTGGTCTTCTCTCCGTCGACGGCCTCAAGGTAGTAATTGTTTCTTTTCAATCGTTCCAACCCGCATGCTATTTTGTTCAATTCAGGTTCTTCACATAATCAGGAATGATGGTTTTGATTCGATTCACAGTCTATTTTACTATACGTTGTGTTTTGTTCTTTAGCTCTCTTTTGAGTTCTCCCTTCACTTCTTTCTTTGTTGCATCGATTGACATGGTTCATGTTCTTGTCCTCTCTGTCAATGTTTCTAATCTTGTTGGCTTAATGTTTCTGATCTTGTTCTTCATCTCTTATGCTTTCTCCCTCTATATCAGAAATAAGGTAAATTTTAAATAACTCGTCATTGAATTACATGTATAGCATTACATGTTTTGGTTTTGGATTCATTTATTTAGTCAAATTATGTGGCTTCGAGACTTGGAATTGAATTATCATATTGTCTTCTCCTATTGTTCTGCTAAGGCACTTGTTGAGATGCAAAACTAGGAAGCAAGTCATGGAAAATTGAAGAAAGGTATGAACTGCACTTGAAACAGAATACTTTTTTTCTAACACTTATCACGTCTTCTCTATGGCTTCGCAAAAATCTTTAAGGCTTGCTTTGTGGACAATTCTCAATTGAATAATCCATAGTAATGACAAAGCTTTATATTTTTTTACCAGTCAAAAATAGAAAAGAGAATCAACGTGTAAGCCTAAATACATTCATTGCATCAACTAACTAACAAGGGATAGTTGTAGGAGGCAAGGGTCTCTAGTAACAAAATCTGATGAAGCTCCTTGCTTTGCCAATCAATTTGTTCACACATTCCCTCCACGCAAAATATGAACTAAAATATTTATTGAAATCCTTCAGAATGAGGTATACTGGTGATGGTGTTATTGTGATAATATGTCATTTGTCATCCTTACTGAGACCTCTACATTTCTCTTGTCAAATTTCCCATTAGGATGTTTGAAGCAAACCAATTTTCTGGTGTTGTTCCACCTGAGCCTGGGAGACTAATCAACTTGTAGACCTTGTAAGACATCCCAATTCCATTTTTTCTTTTCAAATTTGAATATGATTATTTGATACTTTTTTGTCTCTTGTATGATATCATGTTTTCTGACAATTTGTTTCTATAATTTTAACAATAGAATAACCGATCTCACTACCAACTGTTGAAATTATCTGGAAAAAAAGTTAATGTTTGTTGAGGGAAGCAAGGAGTTTATATACATGTTTTACATTCTAATTCAACTTAGTCTTTTAATCTTCTATTGAGGGCATGCCAATTGGAGCTTTGTGGAAATGCAAATTTAAAATGTGATAGCAAATTAAGTAAAAAATGAAAATACTAGAGCTTGATAGAAGTAAATGAGAAAATGTTTTTCTGTATTGTCTTTTTCATCTTCATGAGGAGTGTTACCAGTTATGTGGCATTCACTTTTGATGCATGAATTATCACCAAAGTGTATATTTTTAACTCCTTTACTCAAAATTGCTCCCAGCAATATTAAATTTGATTGAGAACCAAAATGTCAACCTATTCAAGGTTAAAAAACAGTAAACTAAGAAATGGTACAAAATAAATTAGTGTAATGAAAAGTATTCATAGGTATTTTTGAAAATGATGTTAAATCAACCAAACTTCAGTAGATACAACAATCAAGCCTTATCACATTGGTTGGTGTTGGCTATGTTAACCACACAATGCCATCATGTTTAAGAAAAAGCCAATTTTCATATACCAAAAAAATTCCATTTAGCATCTTAGATCAATGCCTTCTTTAATGGTATGTCCTAATATTGCCTTCCTTTACTTATTCTAAAATTTTAATTTAGTTCATTTGATCCATTTTCCTTATTGGAGCCTTTGTTAGTCTTCTCCCCACAGACCAAGCCACAACAGATTAGTCTCAATCGTCTCCTCAAAAGGTGTTTTCCCAACTTTCTCCTACATTCATTTACAATCTTAAATTTTTTTGTATGCCCAAAACTTCAACAAACAAAGGAACACTATAGCAGCTCCTCACAGATAAAATCTCCATGTTAGAAAAGTGAGTTAATTATCTTAGGTTCAACTTTTATTGAAGATTTTTGCTGCATACTAGATTCATAAGAACAAGATCTTTAGTTATATGCTCCTGAACTTATTATGTCATTTCAGCATATTTAAGTAGGTTATGACATCAAGTTTTATATACCCTGAAACATCATTTCCACATGCTTTAGAAACCAAAACAAATCCTAAGACAACGTTATGGGCTACACTAGATATTGTAGCAGGGGACCCAACTCTACAAGCGTGGAAATAGAATCTAGAAAGGCGCTGAGCAGGGGTATGGGCCTTGTTTGATGAGATACCATGTTCGGCAATAACTGAGTAAATTGAAACTTCAAGAGCAGCAACTTCCCTCAGCTCTTCTCAAAGCATTTCAACCTTCAATTCAGTTTTATTGTTAAGAAAGCTGCCATCCACATTATCATCTCCATGACAGCATTAGCAACACAAAACATTACTAATAGTATTAATTTTCTGTGCTTGGTTATGGGTCTGATTGCTGATGAACAACCCATATAGTTCTCAGTAGATTGTTGAGGAAACTTTACATTTATCACATCCTCTATTTTATCATTCATCAAAATACTTGTTGGATTTTTATGTGATTTCTTGTTTAGCAGAAGACTGGTATTATTTAATTCCCCTAACTGAAATTTGTTCTCTCAATGATCAGAACAAGAAGGCTTCATGGTGTAATGGTTTGGTGTGCCAAATCCAAGTCTACACCACCACCATCTGAGCCCTGCTGAACTTTTAACTCACTGGTTCTCGTTAACTCTTCTAACGTGAGTTTCACGTCCTTCTCTTATCTTCTTGCTTCATGTTTTGTTTTTTGAGTTTGGTTGTTAAGAAAACTTTGACAGTAGAAAAATAAATAGTTTTGTTTTTGTATTGTTTTTCAAATCAAGTAATTAACCATGATTTGAGTTAACTTGGTAATTTCATCATGTAAGAGTTGTCTATTAAAACAAGAGAATTACTTTGGAGGATGAACATGCTTTGCTTGAGATTTTCTGTTTTTGGCGCTTTGTTTAACCTTATATGTATAAGTTTGTGATGCATGTCTCACCAAACTCGCCTTAGGCAATGGCTTCACAGAGAGGCTATTGTAGTTGTCTGTGGAAAGGTTAAAATAGATTATGTTAAGTTAAATAGTCTCTATTTTCAAATTCTCTTGAATTTGTAGAGAAATTTTATTTTTGATTCCAGTCAGTGGTTTTTTATTTTTTGGTTTAGTAAATGACTCTTCATTGAGAATTATCAAATGAAATAGATACGTATACTATGGGTTTAACTCAATGATCCTATTGACACATGAAGTTTTGAAAAAAAATTAAAAATTGATACAATTATTATCGGGACTCATCAATAACTGTCATTTTTTTATATGTATATATATACCTGAAGATGGTTTAAACGGTCCCCTAAGGCTGGAAAAGTAGCAAATTAGGCTTGGGGTGATGCCACCAACAGTGTCCAAGAAGGATGTATCTTTCACTTCCTTTAATATCAATCTCGATCTCTATCAGGTGTGTAATCTAATTTCTTGCTCAGTCATCTTATTTGATATTTGTTATATATTTTTTTCCAAATAGCTTTCTAGTTTTTTTAATCTATTTTCACTCATTATTTAAGGTTGTTAGTTCCTTTATAACTAACATAAAGCATATTTGTATATTCTTTTGGGTACAAAAATTATATTTCTATTATATAAATGTATATTTCTATATTTCTAGATAGTGGTTCCTTATTTGATTCAAAATAAACAGTAAGTTTTTTGTTTGCTGCAGTGGGGTCATAATTCTCATGACAAGGTTTTATTATATTAAAAAAAATTATTTCAATAATAAATCCCTTTATCTTTCCTAAAAACATGCTTTTAACTATAATGCAGGTGTCAAAAGGCTGGTTATTTATGGACAAACTTGTTGAAACTGTCCAATATACTTGTCATATTTTTTTATTAATTATCTAGGATTTAAGTTCTCAATCTTGTTATAAGCTATTGGTTATAATAGAGTAATTTTAATGTTCTAAATTATGATCTTCTAATCATACATCTAAACTTTGTCTAAAGTACTGTTGTAGTCTAATCAATATTTTCAATGATTTTTTTTTATATATATTTCAGCTTCTACTATTACACGTCTTCTAGAGAAAACAATTGCTATAGTATGTTCAACCATGTTCAGTTAATAGCTAATGAAACTTATCGTATTAAATATCCATGCAGGCATAGTTGTGTTCCTTGGCAAATATGTGATTTCTCATAGCATGGATGCATGCATGGACATTTATTGTTACGAGGATTGTGTTTTTTAGGCAAAACCAGTAGTACTTGTGAAAATAGGCATGTCAATTCTATCTTTTATTGTCTTATTAGATTACTCAATTCTGTAATGCTTACTTTGAACTTTCCTTATGCTTGCAATCTCAACCATTTCAGTTGCGAACGAGAGAAGTACATGCCATTTTTGTCTCAATTGCGCTTAACGAAGATGTAATTGTATTGTGTTCGTTTAAATTTTAAGAACTAAAGCTTCATTTTGTTTGTGGCTTGTAGATATGTGTTGAAGAAAATCAGGCTCGCGCGACAGACTGAGTTATGCAAAATATCTACTCATCAAGAGTTAGGATTTTCATTTCTTGGTTGTTGAATTGCTTATTGCTTTAAGATTTGACCGTTGTGAATTCTTTTGGGAATTGTAAATGACTTTTATTGCTTGAATCTAACACCCGTATATTTTCTTCTCCTTTCTTCCTCTGGACCGTGTTCCATGGGACTTTGAAATTTCTATATTGATTATTACACCCTAAGATAAATCATTAAAATATTAAAGACAACCCCCATTGAATTTTTAATTATTGCAATATTAAAGGAGAATTTGCATGATAAACTATTGAGACTTTGAATGCTTAATTAAAGGCATTGTTTTTCTAACTGATCACATTCATGGGTATTTGTGAGTATAAATGTGGACTTACAATTGACACCAACTTTGTTGCATGCTCTGTTGTTGGGCTTCTTTCTTCTATTTATTTGAATATTATTCTTGAGAAATTGAGTGACAATTTTTTTTTTTGTACAGGTTCAAAATAATAAATACTTTGCTGTTTGATCAAAATGTCGTGGTTACATCGTGGGGGTAGAAAAGAGTGGAGCCTAAACTAAAAAATCATGTGGATCTAATTGAGTTGCTCAATGAAGTATACGAGCATGTAAATTTTGATGGACTTTTATTACAGAGATATCTAGTTACTAAAACAATGATTAACTTTTTTTTTTTTACAATTGATGACGTGTATATATATTATTGTTTCAGCAATAAGGCTTTATAAATATCAACTTTAAAGGGATCCTTTCTTACGAATTACATTACGAAACATAATTAAAGTAAAATTAAAAGTAAGTTCTGGGAAGCACTAAAGTGATAATTAATAAACTACTTTTAGTGATAATTTAAATTGCCTCTAGTATTGCCTTTAAAAGTACTGGGTTTTTCACGGCCATATAATAAGTCTTCACTAACATTCATTTTAATGGTGGACAAAATTTTTACCGATCCCAAATAGGTTGACCATAATTTAATTGCCACTAAAAGTTTTAACTGCCATTCATATTGCCACTAAAGGCAAATAATTGTCATCAAATGCCACTTTTGGTGTAGTGATAAAATCAGTAGATACATGTTCAAACACATCATAACAGAGATTAAACTAAACGAAATAAAGTAAGTTATCTAGAGAGCATGTCACATGAGATGAGTTTGATGTGGTGGATTTTGAGATAAAAAAAAAGAGATGAAATTAGGATCTAAATTAATGTCGAGGAATTTAGGGATAAAAAGATGAATAAAGGTTACAAATGGAACAAGAGAAAAAGAAGAAAAATGTAAAATAATCTTTCCATTTAGATGATTAAAGGCATGAAGTAGGGAAAAAAGCTCTAAAAGGGTGAGGTTGGGTGAAAGTTGGAAGCTATGTTGTATGGGTACACACCACAACACAAAGAGACTAGCCTAATGAGGTAAAAACAAGTTGCCTAGAGAGCATTACACATGAAGTGAGTTGGATGTCATGGATTTTTAGACTAGAGAAGGAGATGAAGTTAGGACCTAAACTAATGTTGATGGATTTAGGGACAAAAAGGTGAGTAAAGATCATAAATGGAACAAGAGAAAAAGGAAGAAGATGTGGAATAGTCTTTCAATTTAGATGACTAAAGACATGACGTAAAGGAAAGAGCTCTAAAATGGTGAGGTTGGAAGCTATGTTGCATGGATACACACCACAACACAATGAGACTAAACTAAATGAGATAAAACAAGTTACCTAGAGAGCATGACACAGGAGGCGAGTTTGATGTCATGGATTTTAAGACTAAAGAAGGAGATGAAGTTAGGACCTAAATTAAAGTTGATGGATTTAGGGGCAAAGAGGTGAGCAAAGGTCACAAATGAAACAAGAGAAAAAGGAAGAAAATGTGGAATAACCTTTCAACTTAGATGACTAATGGCATGAAGTAAGGAAAAAAACTCTAAAAGGGTGAGGGTTGGAAGCTATGTCACATGGATATAAGTATGATATCGATATTAAGTATGAGTATGTGTATGAGATACAAGATTTTTTTTTAAAATTTAGTATATAGATATATTGTATAATTTTTTTTTTAAAAAATATGCATATACATGAAAATAAAATTTAGTATAAACATGACTAAATGTTATAAATGATAAAAAAAACACAAATAGACATCATTATTAATATGGAGATTAAATTTCTCCACATGACAAAAAAATATCTCATAATAAAAACTATAATATATAAATATTTACCAATAAATATTATAACAATTAAGTATGACAATGATATTACATTTTAACAATTTCAACTTAATCATTTTATCAAGAAAAAAAGTAACAACTTAAATAATATTTCACATTTTACTCTGACACTCTTTATAACTATTACTCTTTATAAAGAGATCACAAAGATTTGCATGCATAAAAACTAAATCTTCATTTCTATTAGGGTTGGGGCTTAAGCCTTTTTTTTTCATAAAATTTATATATATTCTAATTTTTCACACAACAAACAAATTTGAATATAAACTTGAATGAACTTTAAAAGTACTCAATTTTTTTAAAAATAGTTTTGGTACACGTCCAGTAAGTATTCACAAGTATCCATGAATATCAAATACGAGTGTGTACCTATTACGTGTACAACATAATTTTAAAAGCATCCATGCTTTAGAGATTGGAAGGGGAAAGTTTTTTTTTATCTAATTATTTTCTAACGCTTCCAATCCGGAAAAAAATGTTGACTTTAATAATAACATTTATTGATGTCATTTAATTATTAATATATCTTTATATTATGAAATGCATTTTTATTTTTTTTATTGTAACACTAAATAAAAATATACAAAAGTAATTAATAAAATAAATGGTAGATTAAATCTTGGTGGGCAAAAATCATCTTTCTCCTCCAATTATATACTGACACGTCAACTAAAAATGCCAACTCAATTTTATATTATATTTAGAAAAAATTAACACCTTTTTTTTTTTTTTTGTCTTTTAACTACTTCACTTTGATCCAACCAATTCAAGTATCTCCAACATCAGAATCTGAACAATTCTGAAAATCTTTACAATTTTCCTTAATTCGCACATTTTTAATTGACGTGACTGACCGGAAAGAACAAGGATAAGGGCAGGGTTGGAGAAAGTGAATTTGATGAGTAGTTTGTTGTTTGGTGATATAATATATACAGTTTCTTTTAAGATCTGGTTGATAATAAAGAATGAAGCGAAGCAGAAAAAATATTTTGAAGGCAGTTGAAAGAGAGAGAAGGAAAATGAAAAACGCATTGGAAAACAAGATAGATGACACAACTCTCACAAACTTAGAAATTCAAGGTACATAGAACTGAATCACTAAAAGCCAAGGAAGTGCAGTTACAAAGAGAAGAAAACGAGGGTAAAAAAAAAAAAAAAAAAAAAAAAACTGACAAAGAAACCCTAACTCCTGAACAAACGCACTTTCACAGTGATATACTGGACTAGCAATTAAGCTAGGCAGAATATAAGGGAAGTGGTTATTTATTGGAAATTAAAAGTTTGAAGTTGTTGATGGATGAATCAGTTCTGTGGTGGTTTAGCAAGTTGAAGCTGCATGGCTCGGCGACGGTTGTTGCTGAGCCAGACAAGGAACATCCTACGGCTGATACCCATTTGGGAGCAGAAACTTTGGATTTCCTCTTTCTTATCCTTCTGAGGTTTCCAACCGACACTGTCAGCAAACCTCATTAGCTGGTTCCTCTGCTCAGGAGTAAAGGTTGTCCTCTTCTTCCTTTTCGGTTTCATCTCCTGAGCGTTGAAAACCACCTGCCTTCGGTGAAAGCTTCGGTGACAGCCACAGCAAGCACATAGCAGAGCATCCTGAGCGTTCAGATACTCATTACACCCATCGTAGGAAACTCGTCCTAGTGCCGCTGCATGGTTGCGCCTGCACTCTTTGTACTCAACCTCTTGTTCATCTTCTGTTGGTGTCATCTGCAGGTTGGTGTTCATACCAGACCCAGACCCAGACCCAGACCCAGACCCTGACCCTGACCCTGACCCCGACCCAGACCCCGACCCCGACCCCGATCCAGACCCAGACCCAGACCCTGACCCCGACCCCGACATGGTTTATTTTCTCAGATGGCTTAGGTTGATGATTGTGTGTGTGCATTTGCTTTCAAGGAGAGTGGCCTTATATAGATCAGTGTGTGTCCACTTGGACTCAGATTTTAATGCATGCTGTCATCTGAATCCTAAAACGTGTCTTATTACAATTCTAAAATGGATTGCATTCAACTCATGCATCAACGCAAATAATTATGTCTTATGTGCATTCCTTCTTTTCAAATAACAATATCTTAAATATTATAAAATCAAAACGCTACTCTTTATTTTATTTTATGATATTACTTTTCTTTTAAATTTATTTTATTTTATTTCATATTAAGTTTTAATAAATAAATTTATTTTTTAAATGAGACTCCATATAGTTATTACCATTATATTTATTAATATTTTATATTATTTTTAATAAATTATCTTTAATTTTTTTTTAACTTATTATCTCATTCTTTTCCTATAATAATTAATGTATATTAATAATCTTTTTTAATTCTTACTAGACAGAGAATGAGTTTTTATATATAGGCGATGTATAAATTAAGAATAAAAAATTAATCACAATCATCTAATAATTACATATAAATTATTTAGACTAAATTAACTCAAATTTAATATTGATTATTTATTTATAATTATATTAGTATTTTAATTTTTGTATTGTAAAAGATAA
>JAMLFT010001617.1:0-29711 GCA_026544285.1 Pachyrhizus erosus
GCTAAAAGTTATTAGTTAAAAAAATTAAAATTTTTATTTTTATTTAAAATTATTTATCTCATCTAATGGAAAAATATATTTTTAGAGTAAAAAATATAGAAGTTATTTTTATATATTTTAAATTATTTAAATAAACATATAAATATTAAAATACAAACATTTAAAACTTTTAATTTTAAAATAAGAAAAATAATTTACTTAATAAATTTTTATTTTATTGATGATTTGCAAAAACATATATAATATTAATTGAATAAATCTAAATATTAAATACAAATGATAAAATGTTTAAGTTTTTTCTTTCTTGCAACTTTAATCTTAAATAGTTATTATATATCATTGTTCAATAATATTTTTAAAGAAATAGAAGAATAATTTATTTAAACCTATTATTTTGTTAGGATAACAACTTGTGTTGATAATTGCCTTTGTCTATTTGGTTAAATAATTTTTAAATGTGTTTTCTTACATAACTTTAAAAAAAAATGGAAGATGAGAAATTAAATTATGATAAATATTATGCATAACTTCTATATCAAATAATCAAGAATATAAAAACAAGACTAAAGTAGAACTGTACCTGTATTTATTGATGATTACTTGAGGAAAAAATTATTAGATTCTATAATCTTTCAAGTATTTATGAACAATCTCGTTTTATCTTTTCTAGTTATGAGATATTAAAAAAGAAAATTGATGAATATGAATTGTGTAACACATCCTGTTAAAATAACTATGAATAAAAAAATCTTTTAAATAGTAATTATTTTTGTTTCAAAATGATTTTGAGGTGTTATGTATATTTGGATTTAAAATAAAAATGTTTAGGAAATTAATTTGTGAACTGTAAAATTATTGATGAATTAGAAATGTATATAGTTTAGCTACAAGGAACTTAGACAATTTTAGTTTTAAATAATTGGTAAATATACAAATGAATATAGATGTGTAAAAGATAATTTTAAATATCTATAGAAAATAATAAATAATATATACATGAATATATTAAAATTAATTAAGATGAGACTTATAAAAATATATATTGGGAGATAGAAAATGAGTAGAAATAAGAGAAGATAATATAATTGAATTTTCTAGATTTTTAGAATAACTAAAAATATGTAAATAATAAATAAATATATATATATATTAAATTAATTAAGATAAATATAAATTTTATAAAATATTAGTGATTGAAAAATATAGGAACAAAAAGAGAAAAATACAAATGAATTTATAGGATTTTTAGAATAATCAAAAACTGAAAAATATTAATTACAAAATAAATATATAAATATATATATATATAATAAAAACTAGAAAATATAAAGGGGAAGGAGCTAGAATTTGAACCCAAGCCCATAGGATAGGAAAGAGGCGCTAGCACAACTGACCTACAAGGCTATTTGTATATATCCCGCCCAAAACTTGTACATGAGTAAATAATAAACGAAATAAATGAAAAACGGATAAGTAAAAAAATAGGGTCCACACGGGATTCAAACCCAGGCTCAAAGAGGAGGAAACGCTTCAACCAACTAAACTAGGAGCTCATGGGTGTTAAGAAGAGGCACCAGTAATATATATGCTAATATTAGTTAAAATAGAAAATAAAATCAATCGAAAGAGCAAAAATGCCAAGGCTCGAAAGGAAAGATCTAACGCTCTGGGCTCAATGTCTTAATCATTAAGCCAAAACATGTTTAGTGATATCCTAGCATTTTTAATTCATTTCATGGTATACCAAAAACCTTAATACCGCCATTAAAGGGTGACACGTCTCCTTCTTCCTCGAGCTTCCCCACTTGCCAATTGTCGTCCCTGTAGCCTGTATCCCTACTCCCATACTAGCCACCTTCGCTCATGCCCTATGGATTAAATAAATCAAAAATGAGGCCAAGAGATGTTATATATACAAAGACACCATGGGTAGAGGAAAACGTAAAGACGAAGAAGAAGAATTCAAAAATTCTCTAGTAAAGTAAACCCAATTGCTTTGTTAAATTCATAGACCAATTCAAAAACAAATTAGCTTCCTTTCCCTTCAAGAATCAACAAAAATGAAGGCAGAAAACACTAAATAAGACTTTCGTTGGAAAATTGGTTTTGACTCATCGAAAAATTGAAAATCAGGTAAGAGGAGCCTTTGTTCATTGATTTTTATCTGTTAAATTCATTTTTGAAGATGTTAATTTCAAATTGAACCTTTGAATTAGCAAATACGATATTAAATGGTCGAACTTGAATTTTAAATTTTCTTCTTTGTTTGCCATTTCTTCTTCGTCCAGAATTCAAATTGAACTTTGATTAATAGGAAGATTATAGTCATTATCAAAGCAAATTGAGTAATTACAATGATAATACTGTAAGAATTTGATAGAATAAGGAGAAGGTGAATTCAAATTTTTGCTTAAACATGATTACCACTTGGCTAACAAACCAAGGTTAGAAGTTAGTACATTGATATTGGTAAAGAGGAGAAGATCAAAACCAAAGGGAGAAAGAGGAAAGAGAAAGTAGAGAGAGAGGGGGGAGAGGGAGAAAGTAGGGAGAGAGAGAAAAAGAGAGAGAGGATAGAGAAAGTATAGAGAGAGAAGAGATAGAGGAGAGAAGAGAGAGAAAGGGAGAAAA
Organism: Pachyrhizus erosus; assembly: GCA_026544285.1. NCBI lineage: Eukaryota > Viridiplantae > Streptophyta > Magnoliopsida > Fabales > Fabaceae > Pachyrhizus > Pachyrhizus erosus. Next base: position 2,632 of record JAMLFT010001617.1, read on the forward strand.
GGTAAGGAGAGAGAAAGTAAAGAGATAAAGAAAGAAAAATAATCAATAATAAATATTATAATAATAAAAGAAAATAAGAGAAATTATAAATATATAGATAATAAATGAATTTCTACTCTCTTTTTTCAAGATTTTTATATCTAACTATTTCTTTTTCTTTTACTTAATACATCATTATACATGTTTTATATAAATGAATGAAATCAATACGAAAATAAGAAACAATCTCATTATTATTCACCATTGATTATTATTGTCTATTATAGAATTAACATCTAAAATTTATTAAAACTGATTGTTTGCCTCTGCTAATGTTGTGTAATACAATGATGACTGTCTTTTTGTACACAAAACTTGTACAAGAATCCTAGGTTAGAAGATAAATTTGTGACTTATGATAATAATAACTCTCAATAGTGGTAGATGATCCTTTATATAAGAGTACTTTGGACAAAAGTAAGGGTAAGGGGTAAATGCATTGACTCTACATCATGATGGTTGGACGTTTGATGTAAAAATAATTGATTGAGGAGAAGTAACATTAGAAATTGAAATGAGTACCAAGAAAATCGGTTATCAAGAATGTTGGAGATAGTTGTCAATTAGAAAAATACGTGTGTGAATTAAAATTGAAGTATTATATGGGTTGACTACAGAAGGTACCTAAAGAATATATGCAGACTCAGTTGAGTCCTTAGGGGTGGATAAGATATCAAGTTATGAACGACTCTAAGATGGAGGGATTTGTAGAACTAGTTTGGCGTCCCCGATAAAGCAGAGAATTATCATGATTCAGTTGAGAGTATCTTGATTCCATGTACCAAATAAGGTATGTACTCCCAATCGTCGTCCAAAATGCAAAATAAGAAATAATTATGACACATCGTGTAAGCCTCTTGGAGTTAGAAAATTGGAGGCGACGACGAACCCTGTTACAAATAGGAATCATAGGTAGGCACAATACGGTGAGATGAAAATATGCAATAGTAAACAAATATTCTCATGTTTATGTGTGTGTTAAAGGATTTATGACTTACTCCTACAAACCCCCCATTTTCATATGGGAGATGAGTTTCACCTCCTATTTCGTCCAACGATCATACTCCTAGAAGAGAGATGGTCACATGATCCCTTATTTGAAAATGATACATTTACATACTATGTGAGATTTGCTTTCTTATCTCCTGATATCGTACCTCACAGTCAATTCCCCCATATAGACTTACCTGTCATTATAACCTAGACCCTGCCGCCCAAATATGTTGGAGTTCCACTTGATATACCAGTAGCCCCTAGATGCACTCAAACCCCGTCAAATCCAAACTCACCTGTAGACTCAGCTTCGAATGAAACCAATAGTCAAAGAGGAGAGGAAGAATCGTCAAAGGAGGAAAACCCCTCTAAATGTTTTGATTAAGCTCTATGTGAAAGTCTACTGGTTAAATTTTGAACAAACACTACTCACATGTTTTGCTAGTCCATTAAAACAAGAAAGGAAATGTTTTGTATTAAATCGTTATATGTATGAAGTGCAAATTAAATGTTACTTTAAGATTAACTAAATTATTCTATCTATTGTGGAATGTTTAATACATGATGCATGTTAGTATCAAGAAGGAATATTGACGTTAATTTGAGAAATGTAATTTTATGTATATGAGATCTTAATAGCGAACATTTTTATCCTACTATTTTAAATCAATTAAAAGAAATTATTTTTCTGAATTACAAAAATATAAAATAAATTGAGAAATTAAAAAGAACGTTACAATTTGAGAACCATAACCCCTCTTATAATTGTCAAAGTATCATTTTGTAAAAAATGGTAACTTTATAATCTTATACTCATTCATAAAAAGTTACATCTATACAATCTTATATCAATTCATAAAAAGTTACATCTTTACAACCTTATACCCTTTCACAGAAAATCATGATTATTAAATATTTTTTATTTTTTAGTTTATTCATCATAATAATAAAAATAAAATTAATAATATTTACACATTATATATAAATCTCACCAAATAACATGTTATAAACCACTATAACTTTATTCTTATAAGATCATTTTAACAGAAACAAAAATATTATAAATAACATAATATATAATTTTTATATGTAAACTCATGTATTAAAAAAAATATTTAATAGTTTCTCATTTAAATCACATATATTTTTACATATAGACTCGTGTATTAATAAAATATCTAACAAACTTAAGTTACATATTTTTTATATATAGACTTACATATTAAAAAAAATCTAACAATAATTTCGTAAGGAACTCCTTTCAAACACATCTTTTCGATTCCTCAAATGAGAATTTCAATGATTTTGATACTTAACAATTTCCTTCCATCTTTCTTGAATTTCCTTACCTCTGTCTCATCCTTGAATATATTCTTCGAGTAATCCATAATTCTATACCCTGTGCACCTTTTGCTAGATTTGTCTTCCATTCCTCAAAAGTTCTCAACAATACAATACTTCAAAAAACATTCTAGGTGATACCAACAATTTATGCTAACTAATCGGAATGTTGAAGAAATAACAAGTATTTGATGCATTGAAGGAATATTTTAAATACAGATAAATTATATGTAAAAAAAAAAAACTAAACTACGAAAAAAAGATGCTAGTTTTAGCAACACAAGTGATTACAATTCTTCCATATTGAACTAAACGATGATAAAAAAAAACCCACCTATACATTCTACTTTATCTAGTAAGATGATGTCTGATCATTTTTTGCCCTTCATCCAATACAAAATTTGCCGTTGAAAAGTGGCTGCTATTAAAGAATGGTTTCAAATAATAAATGTCATGCTCTTGAACCTGCACAATGTCAATCAAACTTGATAGTCAAGTCAATTTTTTTTCTCTGTAGGTGATGGACCAAAGGGCTGTTTTTTAGAAACTACTCGTCAAGATGAATTTGTTATGAAACAAATTACTAGCATGAAATTGTTCTTTTAGTGTTAAAATTTGTCAAAAATTGTCTTTGTAGCAGTTTTGTCCCAATACTTAGTTATTTTCTAATGTTTTTAAAATTGTAAAAAAAAAATGATTGCAAACCACCAAAAAATAACAAATAACAGTATATTAATATTGTGACAAAACTGTGTAAAATGAAAATTTATTATGATTTTTGAAATTGTTAAAACATCACAGTCATGCCCAAATCAGTACACGCATGTAATTTGTTTCTAAAATAAATTTATTTTAATAAATAATTTGTAAAAAGACATTGGTGAGTGACCCTTATCTAAGTTGGTAAAGGTTGTTGTTACCTTCTTGTATAGATCATCTATTTTAAAATCTACTTAGGTTAGACATGAAGTAGATCCAGTAACAATTTCTTCTTCTTGACAAGCTCCCGGAGAATATAAAGTACCAAATCATTATAGTCCTTCTTGAATGTCATACACTTTGTAAAGTTCTGCAATAGCAAAAACACATTTTAGAGGACATATTTGTTCATCACAAATTCCATGAATTCTAGGGGAAATCACTATTTAAAAAATGACATTATGTATATAAAATAAAAATGCGAAAATTAATTTTTAACAAAGTATGATGCCAGGGAGTATCAGGATTTAACCAAATTCCTAGGTATATTCATAATAATTTTATATACCTTTTGAAAAACTTTTTGCACCCAAAATTTTTGTGTTGAAATGAATGATTGAAGTAGAACACGAATTTCCATGTCCATATCTTCTTGTGTAACATATTTGTCTTAGATGCATTCTCGCGTGAGCTTCAGACATTCTTATCATTGATTCAATGTGTCTTATGGCAATAGGGGCACCTTGTCCTTGCTATACAAGAATAAGAACAACATGCTACTGAGTTCAATACACACAATAAACACAATCTAGTTTGGCAAAAAAATGAGACAAAGTATTTACTGAAGATTCCCTCCGCAATTCAGCATAGACATCTGACACTTTATCTTTAACCATATTGACATCATGTAAACTTTGGAAAAATATTCAACTTGACATATGTAATGTACTTCTTCAATAGCTCTTGAGGAAGTATCTGCAAACAAGGCAAAAAACTTGGCATATGTAATGTACTTCTTCAACTTCGTGCATCTGTCATGCCAGCTATTGCAGTTTTTATGTCCATGTGACCGTGGATTGATGGAGCAATAGACTTGATAATCTGAAATTCAACTCGTAGCACATTACGCAATAATAATCAAATTGAAAGCAAAGTACCAATAAAAACTCTAGGGAACAAATCTTTTCTCCTATTCGAGGATCTTTGTCCTACTTTTCAATCTCTTCTCTGTCTTCCTGTGTAAATTTGCAGGAAGAGAAGAGGTCTTGCCTTTTCGCAACATAATTGGCCTCAACAGTGGCAAACACTGGAAACCCATTTTTTGTATTTAGGGATAAGTTGAAGTTGTTAGTATAAACACCTGTGACCTCCTGAAACAACAAATATAAACAACATAAGAAAATCATTGTAAAACACTCAATACCTAAAAATAATGAGTCCAAGTAGAGGATGGTAAAAGTTCTTCCCCGATGCAAGCACAGTCAATTTGATCGTTCAATAGTATCACTTCCTTGTATCTTGGAAGTCAACCAGCAGGAACTATTCTTGGGCTCTCTTGGAGAGTAAGCTTCTGAAGATTCCTATAAATTGTCTACAACAAGCATAGAAAGGAAAAAAGTAAGTTTATTTTTTTTTGAAGTAATGTTGATCATCAACTTGTTTAGAACCATCTCAATGGAAAAAGTCCTTTGCAGTTATTTGGCCTGGTAAAAATGAAGATCAATATTCAGCGGGACATGTGCATCCAATGATGTAATTTAGACATCCTCACTCTCAACTTATTTAACAAAAAGAGAACAAAGGGATTTGAAAAAGTTGTACCTGATCAATATTGATAGTGAATGGTCCTTTTGATTGACACGCGGGACGGGATCCAACCTTCACCTCTGAATAGGAATTCTGGGAAAATGGTCCCAAAATTGCCCCACATTTGTTACAGTCATACTTCACCTGCTGCAGTTGAGGGAAAACCAGAGCGTCTAGTTACTACTCCCACAATCTGGATCACTGTATTCAAGTGGATCTGCCTGCTCCAAAGAAGCCAACTTTAAGTTTTTTCATCCAATAGAAAAAAAAAAGGAGAATGGAGTAACAGATCAGTTCTGTTGTAAATGCTACCTTATATTTCGAATCTGATCAGAAGCTGGCAAGTTAATTATGCCGACATAAATCTTTTGGTGTATATTTCTGTAATTTGATTGTAATTCAAAGACAATGCTTTAGGTAACATCTTCCATTACTTATAAAACATACTGAGGCGCATCAACCAGCCAAGCATCAAATTTGGGATGAACATTGGTGAAGTGTTTGTAATCTATCTCCAAACTGCACTTACTAGCTGCATTAGAAGACACATTGACTAAGCTGATGTAAAACAGTCGATGATCACTGTCACAAGTACAAGGCATGAACACTTACTTTTCTAGCTGCATTAAAAGACACATTGACTAAGCTGATGCAAAACAGTCGATGATCACTGTCACAAGTACAAGGCATGAACACTGTAGAAAATATATTTACCTCACACCATCTCATTAATCAGCCATATATATTCCTAGCCCCGTTGTTCATTTTTTGGATTAACATACGTGACTAAGAAGTCCTTGAATTTCCTGGCTATGAAGCGGCGCATTTCATCTCTTATAACCCACTCTCTAAGTGTTCATTGAACTTGATGTATCTCGGCTTCATCATCAAATTTATCCTACATTCCATGTATCCATGTTAATTGTGAAATAAAACCAACAGTGAAACTGTTGGAATATTTTAAAAAGTAAAAGAAAATATTCAAAGCAGACAGTACATCATCTCGATCATCCCAAGTTTGATCAGTCATAGGAACATCCTCTCTTGAATGTCCTCCTTTTGCATCCCGTTGAGATCATCATCACTGGGTACATGAGAACTGAAATCTGCATCTGCAATAGAAACTTTACTGGTCAACACCATATGTTTTCCGCACCAAAAACTTTGCTAACAATAATAATTAACTATGCATATAATTACATATCTAGCTCCTCTGTTATGACTAATGAGTGATTTTAATCCCCAATAATTTTTAAGCAAATTTAGTCCCTGGATTTTTTAAAATTTGTGGAATAGACCAATAATAAGTAGGAATTCATTTGCATCATATATTTATTTGCCAGGCATCAATGCTTGATCAAGACTGATATTCCAACCCCTGCTCATACAAAAGAATATTTATGTCACAAGAATACAATCAATTTTCCTTGTATCAACGTCAACTCATCAATTTGTTTTTCTCTCCATGGCACGACGAAATTGTATTTTGCAGAGATTCTTTCAAACTAATTCACCGTCTATGCCACATACACACAACACAAACACCATGACGCAGCTAATGTCCCAAAATATAGGATACTGGGACACTGTGTAAACGTAGACACATATATATGTATATGATAAAATTCTAAATTGAGAATTAAACAAGATTTACATATTGACTTTCTTAAACGAAGTTGCAAAGTTTTAAAATTTTCATTTGATAATAACACTTGTAAAAAAAAAAATAGTTAGAGGCACGACGGACATGTGAGTTGTCTGATTCGTGAACAAAATGTGTAGGAGAGGGTCCAAGCTATGTTTGAGAGGTATCCGAGTCAAAAAGAAATATTTTTTTCTTAATTGAAATACGATAGAAATATGGGGAGCATCAATTTGGAGGGAAAAGTGGTTATCACACTGGGAACTATTTGCACTAGATGCTGTTTTATATTTAATTTAATTTAATCGTTTTAAAGAAATAAATTAATTTTTAATTTTATTTTAAAAATGACATGTTTTAGTTTCTTGATTTTTAAAATTAATGCTTATAAATCAATTATACCTATTTGTTATGTAAATTTAATTTTAAGTTTTTTTCTTTTATATTTATATACTTTGTTAAAATTAAAATTTTATTATGGAAGGAAGGAAATATTCTTGATAAAATCTTGGAATATTTTCTCCTTGCCTTTGTGTGAGAGTAAATAACTGACAGATTTGAAATTTTTTGACGAGTAATTAAGTAGGGTTTTATTATAAGGTGGATGCATGTACTTGTTGAATTTTATTATATTAATTAGTTTATTTATATTATTACTTTATTGAAAACTAACTTTATTTTTTAATTCTTAAAAATAAGAATCTTATCTCTTTTAATGCTTATGGTATGTCGCCCTGGTGTTGATAGTAGAACAATGTGTTGATCCCTAGTTGTATGTGCACTCGTAAAACATAGATATAATAGTGTCAAAGTAGGTTGTTTGGTCTAACCGATCCATCATGGATTGATCATTAAGTGAGTCAATTTAAACTGACTACCACATGTTGGTGGCTGTACGAGTTAGTCCACTTGTAATTAAAAAATAAAAATTAAAAATTAAACAACTTAATTTAAAAAAAATCATATTTTTTATAAGTATAACTAGTAGAAATAAATAGTCTATAAATATCATACAATACAAAATAGTCTCAAACAATAAAAGTCTTAAACAACATATAAAATCATTATTGTTGTTGTCTATTAACAATATTGAAGTCTTGTAAGGATAAATCTATAACAACTTTATCTTTAAGAATTTTTATTATAAATTATATTTTTAAATTATAAAATCTTTATTCAAATATATAAGAATTTTTTGTTAAGACATATTTATACTTATTATTATTAGTATATATATTTGATATAATTACTTTAATTGTTTTATTTATATAGTTTTATGAATTTAAAATAGATAAAAATTTCTCTAAAATTTTTATTTTCAATTGCATAAGTTTTTTTAGTTATATTTTTTTACTTTTATTATTATAAAGATGAAGATGTGTGTTGATAATAATAAATTTAATTATTCAAATTAAAATATATATTTATTATACTTATCTTAATTATTATATTTTAAAAAATTTATGAATTAAAAAATAGATAAAAATTTCTCTCAAATGTTTCCGTTTAATTACATAAAAAATTTTCATTCAAAATTTTTTATTTTTATTATTATAAAGGTAAATTTACTTTTTCTAATAATCTTAATCACTATATTTAAATAGTTTTACAAATTAAAAAAAGATAAAAAAATGTTCTAAAATATTCATTCTCAATTGCATAAATTTTTTCTACTTAAACTTTATTTTTATTATTATAAAGATAAAGATATGTGTTAATCATGAATTTAATCATTCAAATCAAAATATATATTTGGTATAATTATCTTAGTTATTATATTTAAATTTTTTTATAAATTAAAAAATAAATAAAAATTTCTCTCAATTTTTTGAATTACATAAAAATTTAATGCTGAGACTTCTTTATTTTTGTTATTATAAATATATGTATGTACATATATATATCTTTATCTTTGTAATAATAAAAGTAAGAGCTAATTACAACAACATTCTTTGAGGTTTGCATTAATTACACATGCACTCTTTTTGTTTTTTATTAATACTTTGACACCCCTTAGTGTAATGTTGCTAAAATTTAATTTAACTAAAATTAAATTTATTTTTAGTTAAACACAAAAGTGTAGAATTTGACCAAACAATCTACAGGAAGTGAATAAATTTATCCTTTCTTCTAAAAAATAATCAGAATTTTACAATGTCCTAGCAAAAACTTTTTTTTCTCAAAGATTTCAATTTCAACCCATGTAAAAAAAACTTATTGAATAAATTTTTGAAATCAAGAACCAATGTTACAAAAGAAAGATTAGGAAAAAAATAAAGAATGACAAATATTTATACTAGTTTAACCAAAACTAGACTTACATCCAATGTTAGTTTGACAGCCTTAGTCAAACCCTTTCAGAGTTATAAATGAATTTATTACACAAACATTGCACATAGGAGTAAATATATAATTCTCTCTTCTTGAACCCTTCAAGAATAATGTACAAGTAGTCTCCCACTACTTAAAGAAAATCTTAGAAATCCTATTTAAGATATACACCAAAAAAGTAAAGTAATTAAAAAAAGATTAAAATACACCTAGTAGTGCAAAATCAAAAACTAAATTCTTTCCTATGCTACTCTTAAGAAAATCTTGATTCTTGACCCTTTATCTTATTTTCTTAAAGTAATTGAAAAACTTGTTGCACATAATCTTACACCAACTCTTTTTTTCTTGAAAACATAATATTGAACTTTTTGAAAAGATTTGTGAGCTGATTTTCGTCTATTGATTTTGAAAGAGAAAACAATTTTAATAAAGATGTTCAAGTCATAGTTGATTTAATAGATTAAGTAACAAATTACATGTTTCTGTTAAAATATTCAAAATAATATAATCAATTAATTCTTTCTCATAAATCAATTGGATTGCTTGTGCAATCGATTACCATATTGGTGTAATCAGTTAAATTAATGTAATATGAAATTTCATTTTTCTAGACAACATGTAATCGATTACATCTGCTTGGATTGCTCATTCGAAGTTTCTAGAACATGTAATCAATTGCATATCCATGTAATCGATTAAAACAATTAAGTTTCAAAAGAAAATGTAATAGATAGATCTTGAATCAAATAAAAGCAAAAAACACACATATGTCTAAATTTCTAAACATACAATACAATATCACATCTTTACATGTTTGACACGAGAAAATAAACCAAAACCTATAGCCTTAAAGTCTTGATTGCAACAAAAAGTACCCCTCACTTAAGTGATTCAAAATAGTGTGACCCTCACATTACACATGTATTCCTTGAGCTTTTTAAAACTATTATGTGTGTACCCCTTATAATTTTTACAACCCTTATGTTTTACAAACATTACACACGAAACCCCTTTCCCATTTTAGTTGCAGAAACATAAAAAATGTTGTACATTTGTTTCTCAGACAACACTATTTACATCAAATGCATAACATCTATAGATCTTATCACCAAAGAGAAAATAATGTTAACACCACAATAACACAACAACAAATGCACACAACCACCAATTTCACTAAAGTCAACAATGACAACTTCTCCCAAAGGTGTAAACATCAAACAATGATGTGGCATAACCACCTTAACGTGGGAGATATGTGCCTAAATGAAGCAGATGAGGGTAATTTATAAATAAAAATTTTCATAAAAATCAAGTGTCAGACATGTGATCTAAAAAATAAGCGGGCTTAACATTATTTATAATAAAGGGGGTTACAAGTGTAATGAAGTCACAAAAGTTAAGGAATTTTGTGTAAGGTAAAAAAAAAAAAGAAGGGATGTATGTATAATTGGTGCAAAACTCAGGGAGTGTTTCTGCAAATTGTTCTAAAAGTGAAGAACTCATGATGATAAACTCTTTTATAATTGAGCACAATTTTTTTCATAATATTTTTTAATTTACTTCTTTTATTTTTGCTCAAAATCTTTATATTAATAAAATTAAAAAGTTATGGCATAAAATTATTTTATAATTTATCTAAAAAAGTGTTTTATAATTAAGTAAAAATTTTCACAATAATTTTCTTTTAGTTAATTTACTTCTTCTATTTTCTATTGAAAATAAAGATAATTTGTCAACTAAATTATTTAAGTAATTAAGGAGATTTCTATTACTGACTTTCTAATTACAATAAATTTAGAATAAGTAATCAATTTATCTTTTACAATTAAGGATTAAGAAGTTGTAATTTATTATATAATATGTTAGATATTTCCATTTTTTTTTCTATTTATTGTGTATTCAAATTTAAATGCTAACATTTATTTTGACCTATTATATCCTTATAGTTATTTTTATATTTATTGTCACATTATTTTTTATATATGTCAATTTATTCTTTCCTTTTATGATTTATTCAAATTTGAATTTTAATATTTATTCTAACCTATTATTATTTTTGTTCTAATTATCCTTTACTAAAATTCTTATATGTATTGTAATTTGTTATGTATTTTATTATATATTTTCATTTATTATGTATTCAAAATTGAATTTTTAACATTTATTTTGACATATTTTTACCCATTCAATTTATTTATTTTCACTAGATTATGAATTATATTACAATAGAATGTAACCTAAACATATGCTTAATAAATGCATCCTAGAGTTCTTTAATTGTCTTTAGAGCACAAAACTTATTGTATTATAATTTTGTTAGAGCTCATGTAATGGTGTAACATGTTTTGATGTTGAGTTGTGCGTTGTTGAAGTCTTCTTGAATCCATTGATCTTCTGGACGAGTGATAGAGACATCGCCTCTGATAATGATCTTCCAAAGTTGATATCGAGTGGACTTTATATACATTTTCATGCGATCTCTCTAATAGGGATAGTCTTCTCTAAGAAAGGTTGGAGGTCTAACTAGACAAGCTCCTTCTGAAATGAGTTATTCTTCGTAGTTTGCATCTAAGAATCTTTTCCTCTAGACACTAATAGGTGCTTAACCCTTTAGAGGCTAAGCTTTGATACCAAATTGTAAAGAAAACAAAAAAAATACAAAAAGACAGTTGAATTGTGGTTTTTTAAATTTTTTTTAAAAAAATTTGTTTAAAATCTTTTAGGATCGTTTGTTCTTTCAAAGGAAGGATAAATAGGATTTCAAAAATTGGTTAAACGAACTATAAATAATGTTGTTAAAGAGAAAAACAAAAACAAACAATTTTTCCTAGATAGTTCACATATAATAAAGAGAATTAACACAATAATTTTTATATTAATTCATCTTTACACTGAGACTGTGTCTAGTTCTTAGCAAATCACCAAGTTTTATTATATAAAAAATATACAAATATTTTTTTGTCAAACCACTTCTGACTTTACACCAAGTAATATTTCTTAACTTCTTCAAACTACAACAGATATTCGTTCACAAGTCACTTCTACTTTAAACTCACAAATATATAAAAAGAGATGAACTTAGGTGTCTCTTAGCATCTGTACTAGATGCATATAACTAATACTTATGAGTCAAATTTTAGATATGCTAAATGTTTAAGAGTTTTTTACGAAGATAAAAAAAATTACAAATAAGACTTTTTGAAAGTAGAAAATCACACGAAGATTTCCTTTTTTGAAACAGTTTTATCTTTTTCACATTCAAAGTCATTTTTTATTTATAGGCGATGTTCTTCATAGTCTCATAACAGTATTCCATTTTCGTCTATTATTGAGAGATTTGAATCAACATTTAATATTATATTATTTATTTTTCATTAACCAATTATCTAATATGCTGATAATACAACATGTTTATTTTCTTTTGTAATCTCCTATTATATATTATATGATAATTTTGAATATTTTATTATGAACAAATTGACACTTACCAGAATGTAACTTTTAAGAGATAAAAATCTTCTTGAATATATTTTAAGCATCTTTTTTATTTTTTAAAACATTCTTTATATAATAGAAACATTTATACTTATAACTACATGATCAAATGAAACATATAAATAAATAAAAGAATCATATAAAAAAAAATTATTTATTAATTAAATTATTAATATATTAATAATTTATTATAAATAATAAAATTTAATTATTATTTTATAATATTAAAACATAAATTTTTAGAATTCTAATTAATCTTCTTGTTATAACAAAGTGTACATCCGGGTAACGGGTGAGAATTGGACGCGTGGTCTCTTGTTGATGAGCAACGAAGACGTAGATGTTCAGAACCTTTAAGAAGCAATATGTGTCATGTTGTGCGTGAGGGATTATGCCTTCTTTGGTTTATTTTTGGGGAAAACAACCAATGGTGTGGCATAAAAATAACTCTTAGATTTGTGTTAAATCAATGCTTCATATGAGAGTTAGGATAATAAAATAAAAATATAGAAGAAAAAATCGGCGGGACCACTGTTACGGTAATAACCAAATTTTATTGTAATATTGATTAATATTTTTATCCATGTATTATAAATAAATATTTTAAATTAATTATTTTTTTCTTTTCTTTTGTTAATAATTGTCTATCCTATAATCCATTATGAACAGAATTCATATTTAGAAAATATATTGATTTAAATCAAAAGATAATATAGCATTAAATATATAAATAAACTAAACCTTAAATAATTAAGAATGTCAAGACTTAAAGAAAATAATAATATTAAACAAATATGTGACATCCAAATAAAATAACATAAATTAATTATTCTCCTACTAAAAATAGTATTTAAACTTAACATAGTAACATATTTATTAAATCGGTGGGCTAAAAATGTCATTTAGTTACTAACGGATAGAGTATATGACATGTGTTAAGATTATCTTGTATCTTGTTAATTCAGATAACTTGAAGGTCTACATTAATAATATGACACGAACACTTATTTTAATACGTGTATACCTCTATACTAAGAATATTATATATTAATACAGTACTATATATCATACAATTGATATACATATATATGATTTTGAGTTTTAACTTTAGATTGTAATATGTTAAAATTTGAAGAGGGAGGTCTAATGTCTATAATAATCTAACTCGTATTAAACAAAATTATCATTCATGAAAAATACCACATATACACATATATATAATGAAAATTGAAAAGTCCATGTACCACTAGAACTAAAAAAAAAAATTAATAATATCATAACTTTTAATTTTAAACTCCAGTACTCAAAATCAATTGTTTATCTTCCTGAAGTTCCGCACATACAGTATGAAAAATTAGACATAAAAATATGGATTAGCATGCATGTGATCACAACATGCAACTATGCAAGCATTTTATGCGAAAGGGCATATCTTATTTTTACACAATTTCTGTAACAATTTATATCCAAGAAAGAGAGAAAAGAAGATAAGATAAAGAAAAAAAATTACTTATTTAGTCCTTTTTTTCGTTTTGTGAGGCAGAAAACAAACAAGGCAACTAACGGATTCTAACAGAAGATGCCAAGCGCATAAGCTAGTAAGTCATCTTTCAATAATCATACCTTGTACTTGTTTAATATTTATAATTATATAAAATTTACCTTTTAATTCTTATATTTAAAGGTTATATTTTAAAATTCTTATACAAGCAATTTAGAATCTTTTTTAATCAATAAAATTACATAAAATTTACCTTTTAATCTGTATCATTTTATAACAACATGAACAAAAATGAATTTAAAAATACTTATACAAAAATTAAAATTAAAATTAAAATTAAAAAAAATTATATATATGTTTAGGGTTTAAAAATATTTATACAAAAACTAAAATTAAAATAAAAAAATTTATGTCTTCACAAGACAAGTGGTATAATAAAAATATAGTTTACATATCAATTTAGTTGTTAAAAAATAATATTTTTAGTTTTAATTTTTTAGATTTTTTTATTTTAATATTTTATTTTATTTTTATTTTAATCTCTATTATTAAATAATAACATTAAATGATGTTGATAGTTACTATTTGATAAATAGAGACTAAAATAAAAAAATAAAATTATAAATTATAAAAAATATTATTATTTAAAAATTAAATTTATATTTAAACCTAAAAATATAAAGTAAATGTATAGTATTTAACGTACATGAATAAATTTTTTTTTTACAGTGTTTATAAATAATGTGACTCTGTTGAAAGTTCAAAGTCTTTTTAGCTTATTCTTTCTTGATAAACATTCCTCAGCTAATGATTTCCAATATATTTTAACTAATAAAAAAACTATTAAAAGGAGAGACTCTCGTAACAAATTAACCAAGCCATTGACTTACAAACATATCCACACAAAATCTCATAAAAAAAAAAAAAAAAAAAAGCAAAACAAAACGAGGTAATCACAGAGCAGCCAACCATTTGGAGCAGCGATAAACGGAGCAAAGAGTCTCGACAGCAGTCAAACATATGATAAGATTAGCAGCCAGAAACGTAAGACAAGGCCATGAAGCATAGACATACTTCTTCATTCCCCCTTTGACCTTCACCTTCCAATTCCCATCATAATAAGCATTAGCACTTTCAATAGCCCTATCCAACACCGCTACTTTCGTCACTTTCACCGACGCCGTCATTCCATTAAACATACACGCCACTTCTTTATCACTCTTAAGCCTATTCACCAAAACCCCACTCTCTCTCAAAATCCTCACATCCTCTTCCGTGTCTATTATCCCGTTCATCAACTCCGTGTATCGCGTGAACACCATCCCCTCCGGTGCCACGCACGCTTCGTAAGCCACCATGTTTCGCAAAACGACCTCCGAGTTGTCGTTTAGGTGGATTACCGGAAGCTGAAACGTCGCTGATGACGCCTCGAATTTCACGCTGTTTAACCCTCCGCACGTGGGACTAAACGTCACTCCTATTTTCGTCAACTCTTCCACGCTAGGAATTGCAATTTCTTCCACCAAAAGCCCTTCACTTTCTTCGTGTTGAGCCTGGGCCTGGGCTTGGGCCACCGCACTATTTGCTTCTTCCATCACATCCCCGGCGGACAAAACGATGTCGCTTATGGCGCTTTTGCCACGAAATTTGAAAACCGAAGCTATCACCTTCCACGGCACGTTGATTAATTGCAACGCAAGTCTGCACTTGAAGATTTTGGAAAAGAATTGTATCGGTGCACAAATGAGAAAACTCATAAAGTACATAATTAAGATAATTGCTGACTTAAAACGACCAACATAACCGTCGTTTTGGTCTTTATTCTCCTCCTCCTCTTCTTGTCCATGATCAATAGTATTAATTTCAAGTGGTGATAAGTTGCAGTGTGCAACAAGGGTGTGATACAAAAGCTCGAGTAAATGAGCCCTTGTGAAACACTCTTCCTCGAAACTTTGTTCATCTATGTGCTTAATTGGTGCAAGGTCTTTGCAAAAGTTGATTAACATAGATGTCAACGCCTCGTTTTTTATGTCTTCGGGGTAGCAAAGATTATGAAGCTCCCTGAGCAAGAAAAGAGGGATCTGATTTTCTAACATGATTATGTCACGAAGAACCGTTTGGTGCCACGTGCTCCTTCTAGAACATTCCATCAAATGCCCTATCTTCAACGAGTTTCTTTTACTCAACGACACCGAGCGTTGCCTCCTTCTATCTGAAGGGTAGGTTTTGAGGTAAAACAACAAGAAACTCGCGTCGATGGCTAGCATCCACGCGAGTGTTTCTTGATCGAATTTTAGGTAACGGTTGTAAAACGACCTTATGCGTGTGTCGTTTTGTGCGACGGTGTGGGTAACGAAATCGATGAATTTGATTGGTTTCAACTTGTTTCGTACCTTCTTGGCGGCGTCTAGTTTGTGACGCTCCGTGTCCAAGAGTTCGGGCCTTCGATGATGGTAAGGGCCTATGGCTATGACTTGTGGAGTGTATGCTTCTTTTCTGGAGCAGAACAGGGTTTTTGGGACGTTGAAGATTTTCATTGAAAAGAGTTCTTCATTGTCTTCTTTGTCCCCTTCGAGAGAACGACTTATGTTTATGACCCATTCATGGTCGTGGGAAAGGGTGTGGTTAAGAATAGGTTCCATATGATATTGATGATTCAAAGAGGTCACACTGTGAATAACAAAGTCTTTGGGCTTTCTTTTATAGAAGAAGATTACCAAATGATCAGTGTAGCAAACTGTACTGTGCTTATTAGATTAAGTTAGATTTCATCATATTGAACATGTGCAAATTAAATTGCATTTTCTAAATCCATGATTATACACTTGTTCTTTGCTACTCAATATAATTGTTAATTTGCCTATTATTTTCTTACACGATTTTTTATAACTCTTTCCTTTTTATTTTAACATGCAGGAATGGAGTCTAATAGAATTGGATTAAAATAAATGTCCCTAATGTATACGCCAAAGTGACCTAGATTAATTGTCAATATTTATAAAGCCTATTCATTGCACTTAACCGTCTGATATTGAGAGCATTTCCATCATTTACTCCAAATCTGCCATAATTAAAAGTCAAAATTGTACACATATGATTATATATATTTGAACATGTGTTAGATATGATATAATCGACTAATTAATTTCCTTATTGTTTTATTTTTAATATTTTAATTTTAAGCTCAAAACTGAAATTATACGTTATTCAAGTCGTTTCATATTATGATCCGTGCCTATGTGCTAATTATGGGTGCGTAAAGTCACTGAAACCTTTGTTTTTGGTTAAAGAGATAAAAACGAAAGAAAAATAATAATTTAGAATCTTAAAAATAATAATTGTTCATTATTAATATTTTTATTTATCATTGGTTTTTATTTGTTATTGGATTTTCCCTAAACCTCCGCCTCCATCGTCATTTGAAAAAAAAAAACAAATAAACTGGGGATTAATTAGGCTATAAATAAATTAGGTGTATTTTTCTAAAAATAAGTTATTCATATTATTATAATTTTCTCCCTCTTGTTTAGGTACTATTTTATTTATCTCAGTATTTAACTTTCATTTCCTATTAATTTAATTTAAAATTAAATACTTTATTATTTAATGTTATAAATATAAGAATAGACCAAAGTCACAAAAATACTGCTTATCATGAATATTAAGAGTATTTATAATACATGATTATTTAAATAAATTATTTATTTTAATTTTACGAAACGTACCATATCATATAGATTTAAGTACTTTACACAAAAATTATTCTAATATTAGAATTATTAAACTAATTAAACAACATTATTTATTTAAATAATGCATTCTCAAATCAACCAATACAATAGTGAGAAAAAAAATTAAACATCATTATTTATCTTTAAATAACTCATAACACTTGCACTATGCTTAAATGTTATAGAGTTTTTTTTTAAATTATAATTTTTTAGAACTGAATTTTTCAACAGAAATTATATAAGCAAAAAATGATATATCAGTTAACATACTCGATTAATTAAATTAAAAGACAATATTATTTTTCCGAGTGCATACATTATTTAATTATAAAATAATATTAATAGTTTCAATAACTATTTTTTCAGGGAAAAGGTTTTAAAATTAAAATTAATAAAATTTTACGTGAAATTAGCAATGTCTCAAAAAAGATTAAACACAGATTAACATTCTTATGGATGGAAATCTTTACGATCTAATTCAATTTTATATTATCAAGATAGGTTTAGCCTTTAATTATAAACTTCACAATTTGTGTTGTGTGTTCTCAAATCTATATGCACAAAAGGACATTTTTAATGTTGCTCGTGTATTTAAATGAGTACTTTTAAAAAAATATGTATTTCAATGAGTAAAATAAGTGTTTCATCGCATCAATTTATGCAGACTAAATTTTCTATGTAACTCATCACGTTTTAGTTATTGAGTATATATATTACATTCTTGCATGTAAAAATCTCATAAGAACATGAAGGTTCCGTGAAATCTATGGTGGAGAACGATTTACATCAAGTCGTGGACATTCATGACGAAAAGGAAAATATCTAGAGTTATTACTTACTAAAATATGATGTTCATATACTCTAGGAGTCCAGGTGCACATATTTAACGACAGATAAAAAGAAGAGAAAGAAAAATAAAAGATATAATTTTTAATATGGCATAATAAAACTAAATAAATAAATAAAAATACTGTATAGAAATATAAATATCATTGCTATTTAATAACGAAATGACGAGTGTCGATTACATATGCGTTTGTTTTCTTAATATAAGCATTGAATTTTGCATATTAATTTGTATGTAGCGTGTACTAAGAATATACATAGATGTCTGCGCCATGCTTCATTTATGGATTTTTTTTTAAATTAATATCAGGACGTTTCAATGGAGATAGATCCGGTTTGCTCCAAATTTAATACAACAATGTCCTTTTCTACGATTTATGGGATTCTGCTAATTGGTCTACGGCTGGCTTGGGAAAGACTAGGTTTATCCAAGCAGTGGGTAGAGAGTTTCAATCACTAAAATCAATTCATCTTAGGATAATGATAAACATGCACTCCAAAATAGGATGTATGCATGGTGGAAGAAAGAGAAATAAAAAGAAAAAAAGGGAAGATATCTTATGTGATTAGTGATTTGATTAGAAATGAAGATGTAGATAAGAAGAGAATGAAAGAAAATAAGGTAAAAAATGAAATGAAATAAAAAAATGTCAACATATGTTTATATAAAATTTGTAATTAATTAAACTCACATTATTATTTTGTTTAACAATTTTAAAAATAATTTTGTCAAATAAATTATGTTCAACTTTATGATAAAACGACCTTATATTAAGTTATTAACTGGGCATTTTGTTGACGAATTCATCCGAGGATCCTCCAAGTCATGGTCAAGCTCTTAACTTATGAAATAAATATATTATAATGTTGATGTTTCGTTAACTTCTTAGAATTATTGGTTAAATAGTAACTTTTTAAGTTATTAAATATACATCTTCTAATCATAAGATATTAAATATCACATGTGAATCTATATAAGTTAAATAGAATCTTGATGGAAGAATAATTATAATTTTTTATGAAAAATTTTATATTGAAAGATTATAATTTTTTTATAAAATAGAATATTTTGAATGGATTATTCTCTTAATAAAAAAAAGATATAAATTATTCTAATTTTTCATAAAAGAACATATGTTTTTTTTACTTTTTTATATATATGTCTTAAACACATTGATGAAAATAATTTTTTTATCATCATACTTATTCATTAATGTTAAAAAAAAGGAAAAAAGATCTTATTCTAGAAACATAATTATTTTAAGTGTATTAAAAAAATATTTAAGTGAATTTAAAAAAATCAAGAAATATTTGAGAACAATAGTATCAAAATATAGCAATCATAAATTTTGTATCTATTATTTTAGTGTCTTAATTCATGTAATTATGATCTTGTTTGATATTCATGATGAATAAAACTATTTATTCATGAAGCACAAATTTATTAACATTATTTGTTACGAAGGTTCATGTTTGTTATTAACATTAGGATGAGATGACTGATGAGGTTGTTCTTTTATTTAGGAAGATGTGTTGGAAGTTTCTTTGCCTCATTAATTTGTAGTTTATTTCTTTGGCTCTCCCATGAATTAAACTAAAACAAAATAAAAAAAATTATTTTATCAAAATATTTTTTCTACTTTATCATTTCCATTAGACTTGGATGTAAGGAGACAACAACATAATAACAATAAAAAAACTCAATTACAGAGTAAATGTAGCAAAAACATATTTGTTCAACTTCCAATAATATGTGAGAAGTAACAACAAATAAATAATAATAACAAATCTTCACAATCATGTAAGAGACACTAGAGATTTTTAACGTGAAAATTTTCTTTTCAAAATAAGGGTAAAAACCCATAGGTCATATAGACCAAAGAAATAGTTTCACTATGATCAATAACGGTACAAAAGAGTCTTAATCAAGTCAAAAGTGTTAACATTTAGATAAACAACAAGGACATAAAGATTACAAATAGAGAACCAAGAAGATGAAAAACCTTAAAGAACAAAATTACTGTATGAATTGAATATCTCACAACTTAGACTTTATTTTAACAATCCAACCATTCAGAATGAAGAAACAATGTTACAAACCTACTATCAAAATTTTAGTCCAATCCAATGGTGAACAAATATACAATTGTAATTTTACGGTAATTGCTCTCTGTATGAGTGAAAATTACTTTTTCTTTTCTTTTCTCTTATGCTGCTAGTGTTCTCTCCTGTTTGAAACCTAACTATCTTTGTATCCTTTTTCTCATATCCCTCTTTACTTAAATAAGTGAGAAATCTAATGGATTTCTCAAATTTAGACCTATCTTCACATAGGAAGGGAACATATCTCTCTTTCACAACTATGTGGAGACAACCACTAAACGAAAATCTCACAAGTTTCAAATTTTCTTCTTAGTAATGTTTTAGTTATCATATCATTGCCATTATCTTCAATATGAATTTTAACCAACTTTAATAGTTTAGCATCCAAAACACCACGTATCCAATGATACCTTAGTAATGTTTGGACCTAGAATGGAAACTTGAATTCTTGCCAAGATGGATAAAACTTTGACTATCAACAAATAATAGATATTTTTCCTACACAAAATCAAGCTCTTGCAAGAACTTCTTCACCCATTACAACTCCTTGCATGTTTTACTAATAACAATAAACTCCACATCTATAATAAACAATGTCACACACCTCTATAGTTTTGATTGTCAAGTCACAACTCCCTTTACAAACTTAATCAAATAACCCGAAGTTGACTTTTCGGAATCAATGTCTCCAACTAAATTTGGATGTAAGTAACCTACCAAAGTATACTTATCACTATCAAAGCAAGACTTCATATTAACAGTACTATAAAGATTATCTCAAAATCCACTCCACGACATTCTAATGTTTTTGACCTGAGTTTGACAAGAATCTATTAACTGTACCAACAACATGTGCAATATTTAGTCTTGTACATACCATTGCATGTGTCAAACTACCTATCGTAGATGCATAAGGAACTCTCTTCATGTGTGACTTTTCAGTTTTATTTGAAGGACTTTGTTTAGCACTCAGTTTAAAATGAGTTGCAAGAGGAGTGTTCATTGTCTTAGCGTTTTTCATCTGAAACCTCTGCAACACCCTTTTAATAGTGTTCTATGACAACCAAAGATTCTTTTTGTCTCTATCACAGATGATTCTTATACCAATAATCTATTTAGTAGCTCTCATGTCTTTCATGAAAAATGACTCACCTATATGTTTCTTCAACTTGTTAATCCTACAAACATTTTCCCCAACAATAAGCCTGTTATCAACATACCACAATAAGATAATGAAGTCATCATTAGAAAACTTTTCAACAAAGACACAATGGTAAAAAATAGTCTTCTTATAGTCTTGCTCATACATAAAAGACTCAAATTTCTTATACCATTACCTTGGAATCTGTTTCAAACCGTATAAATTCTTTCTCAACTTACACATATAGTTTTCCTTGTCTTTAACCTGAAAACCATTAGGTTATGATGCATTCCTAGCTTCTTCATTGAAGGGTTGGACTTCTTAAGGCTCATTGACTAGAGCAATAAGAAAAAGTCTTGAAGAAAAGATTAGTCTTCTATTAGTTGGGCCTTTATATATAGGATTTGTTTTTGGGTCTTGTACATTGGATCATTGGTAGTATAGGTTGATTTTGAGTGATTGTATTTGTTTAAGACTTGTATTAAGGCCCAATAGGAGTTAGGATTTTGGGCTTTGATGGCTTTTTGGCTTGAATTGGGCTTATTCTCTTTAGAGAAGCCCAATCCGCCACATGCATGGTTTAGGGAGAGAAGCTTACTTCTTTAAGTCCCACATTGCTTGATTTAGTGCTAGCTACCTAAGTCCCACATTGCTTAGTTGGGAATAGTGATTGAAGCTTAGATGCCTATAAATAAGGCTTTAATTCCCTTGTAATGACACAACTTTGATGAATGAGAATTTATGTTAGATTTAGAGACTCTATCTAAAACTTTAATTTTAGTTCTTTGCTCCTAATCAAGACCTTGTTTGGGTTTTGTGGCAGAATTCCTTTACCTTATCTTTCTCTTAAGAGAAAGTGGTGGATTCCACTTCTTGTCTCAATTCCATTGCTTGTTCTTTGAAGCATTGAAAAGGATTGATGCAAAGATCCTTGGGTGAAGTCTAACAGGTTACTTCATGTAAATCTCTTCCTCCAAATCACCATGAAAGAGAGTAGTTTAATGTCCATTTTATCAACCTACAAATCAAGAGTAACAAATAAACTAAAAAATAACTATAATGGACGACATCTTTCCCACAAGTGATAAAATCTCATATAAATCAACATCTTTTCTTTGGATGAAGCCTTTCCCACAATTTGGCTTTGTACCTTGGAGACACAAAATTATTCTCATGTTTCACCCTGAAAATCCACTTATTTTTTAAGGCCCTCTTGTTCGTAGGAAATTTCACCAAGTGATAAGTGTGATTATCATGCAAGGGTTTCATCTCATCTTGTATTGCATCCAACCACTCTTTATTTTCTTCACTTTCCAAGGCCTCTTCAAAACATCTAGGTTTTCCTTCATTAGTCAATGTCACATACTCATTGAAAGAATATCTTGTAGAAGGTTGTTTTTGTCTATTAGACCTCCTGAGTTGAACTTGAGATAGTTTAGGTGCATCATCAAGATTCTCATAATGTAACATCTTATGTTTCTCTTGGATATAATCAATAGGAACATCTAATTGATTTCCAAGTTGTTGATCATTAACAATATCATGATGTTCACCATGTTGAACACTACTCTCAACATTATTTAGATGGTGAATAAGTAATAGTATATGATCAACATTAGTTAGATTTGTATCTTTCTAGGGTGTAGTCTTGTTCATATTATCAATGTTCTCAATGGTTTGGTCCTCTATGAATTGCACATCACAACTTTTAACTAGCTTCTTCTCAATGGGATCTTACAACCTGTAGCCAAAATCATCATGACCATAACCAATAAAGATGCACTGTCTTGTTTTCACATCCAACTGTGATATTTCATCCTTTGAAATATGAACAAATGTCTTGCAACTAAAGACATGCAAACGATCATAACTCACCTTCTTGCCAAACCAAATTTTTTTTTACATTTCACTATCAAGAACAATTGTAGAAGTGAGATTAATAACATACACCGTTGTATATAGTGTCTCACCCCAAAAATGTTTGGGTAACCTAGCATTTAAGAGCATACACCACACTCTTTCTAACAATGTTTTGTTCATCCTCTTTGCTAAACAATTCGACTAAGAAGTTTTAGGAAGAGTTTTCTCATGTTCAATACTCTAGTTCATGTAATAGACATCAAAAGATCCATAATACTCATCATCATTATCAGTACAAATGCATTTTAGCTTCTTCCTTGATTGTCTTTCAACCAAAGCATGAAATTGTTTGAACTTTTCAAACACTTTTCTTTTCTTTGCAAAACATAGACCCATGGTTTTTTGGAACAATTATCAATAAAAGTAACAAAGTAAAGTGCACTAGTAAAAGATTTAACCTTCAATAGACCACAAACGCTAGATTGCACCTATTCTAACAACTCTAACTTTCTTGAAGGAGAATGCTTCTTAAAGGAGGATGCTTCTTGAAGGATACTCTAGTTTGTTTACCAATCATGCAATGAGAATGTTTATCCAATTTTGTACTTTTTAACTCCTAATGAACCTTCACTTTAGCTAAACAATTCAACCTTTTTTTCATTGATATAACTAAGTCTTTAGTGCACAAAGATTCTTCTATTTTCATGACATTCACATTGCCTTTAGCAACAAATTTATTTATCCAATACAATTTAAACGATTTCTCTCCTTTGGCCACAACTAAGTAACCTTTGATGTGTTTCCATTTTCTAGAATGAAAGTGGTTATCATAACCACTATTATCAAACATTTGCACAAAAATCAAATTAAAATAGATGTCAAAAACATGCTTAACTCCTCTAAGCAACAACTCCATTCTCATGTTGGTTTGAAGGAAAACATCACTAACACCAATAAGCTTAAATACATCATCATTACTCATCTTCAACTCTCCAAAATCACCAAAAGTGTAAGATGTGAAAAACTTCTTCCTTGGTGTAACATGCAGTGTAGCACTGCTATCAATTATCCACATACTCTTATCTTATACAAAATTGATTAACTCATGGTCATGGAGAATAACAAGATCACCATAAGTAACATTAGAAGCATGATTATCATCATCATAATTCCTCTATTTCTATTTACCCTTATTGCCTTTATTCTTTTTTTTTTCATAGAAAGAAATTCCTCTATATATATCCTATTTTATGACAATAATAATACTCCACATTCTTGTATCTAGACATGGACTTACTCCTGTTCTTTTCTTTACCACCCTTTGGTTTCTTTTTTTGACTTCTTCCTTTATTTTTAATGACAAACAAACTATACTGATATGAGGAACCCTATGTCTTCCTTCCCAACTCTTCATTAAGAAAATTATTCTTTGTTGACTGCAATGAACAACATCATTAGGGACTGAGTTAGTAATAGAAACTTGAAATGTCTTTCAAAACTCAAGTAAAGTGTCCAATAACTATAATCTCAAAACTTCATCATCAAATTTGATGCTCATTCCTAATAGTTGATCTAGAAGCTCTTGAAATTCATTTAAGTGATTTAAAATGGAAGAACTCTCCCTATACCTCAAATTCATCAAATAGTTCAATAAATATGATTTATTATTCCCTAATTTAGATGCATACAAGGAATCAATCTTTTTTCACAAATTTCTAGCATGTGTCTATTAGTGATGTGATTATAAACATTATCTTCTACAAATTTTGGAATAAAATAACACATTTGTTGATGCTCAAAATCTTAGTATTTATCAAACATAGAGTTCGACTTGTAAGTAGTAAAGACAAGAATGTGCATTTTCTTCACAAATAAAAGTCTTTCATCTTATCCTTTCATAAGTGATAGTTAGTGTCATTCAAAGAAATCATTTTTTTATTTGTTTCCATCTTCAAGCAAGTCAAATAGCCTTAATCAACAAAAAGCTCTAATACCATTGTGATGAGGGAACAACAACACAATAACAATAAGAACCCAATCACAAAGTAAATACAGTAAAAATACATGTCTTTAAATTGCAAGAATTCGTGAGGAGCAACAACAAATAAATAAACAATAACAAATCATCACAATCACATAAGGGTAAAAACCCACAAATTGTCTAAACTAAAGAAATAGTTCCACTATGATCAACAAAATTACAAAAAAGTCTCAATCAAATACACAAAAGAGTGATAATAGCCAAACAAACAACAAGGTCATAAAGATTACAAATAGATAACCAAGAAGATGAAAAACCTCAAAAAATAAAGTTATTGTGCAAATTAAATATCTCATAACTTAGACCTTCTTTTAACAATCTAACTATTTAGAAAGAAGAAACAAATGTTAGGAACCTGTTGTCAAATTTTAGCCCAATCAAATGGTGAACAAATTTGAAGTTGTAATTTTACGATACTTGCTCTTTATGTGAGCAAAAATTATTTTATCTTTTTTGCTCTCTCAAGTTGCTCTTTTCTTCTCTCAGGTTGCTAGTGTTCTCTCTTGTTTGAGACTTAACTGTGTCTCTATCCTTTTTCTCATATCCTTTTCTAGTTAAATATATGAGAAACCTAGTGAACTTCTCAATTTTGGGTCTTTCTACACATAAGAAAGGAGCTTAATACCTAACATAGTGACTCATTTGTTTGTTTTTTCAACTTTTATCACTATTTGTTTTATTTTTTTTAAGACTATCATTGTTTGTGCTTTCTATTTTGTATATATTAGTTAATCAACATTTCTTCCTTTATATTGAAAGCAAAATGCTACTAGAATTTTTTAAAATAAAATAATCCTTTTATAAAAAAAATGAAAGTTATTTAAAATATTTACTTTTTAAGTATTTAAAAATATTCAATAAGGTACCTTTAAGCTTAACTTACAGATAAATATTTAAAATACTGATTATTTAATTACTTATTAAAAAAATAAAAAAATAGTAAATATAGTTAAATGATTTTTTTAGCATTAAGCACATAATCATTGTACACAAGTTGTTCCACTTTAACTAATGATCTCAAATTCAAACTTTAGATATGTAACTATATTAAATATTTGTTGGAATTGTTTTGTTACTTCTAATGGTTCTACTTATCGTGAGCAAAAATTACCCTATGTAAAAGATATATGTGAAACTTGAAAAAAAAAAAAGTTTTTGTCAAATTCATAACTTCATTATTGACAATAGAACAATAATATATTTTTGTGTGTACACTACATGTATCTTCCACTAGAAACAATTTTATTGAGTTGAATAAAAACACTTTGACTATTTAAAATAATTTTGTATTTAGAACTCTGTTAGTTATTTTTCTTTGATTCGGTAAGTGTACCGATTCGATTGTAATATAGTACTTTTGCAAGTACGGATGTCGTATCCACAAGGAACAGATCAATAAATATTCTTTTGTTATAAAACTCTCTGAGTATAAATCCAAATGAATAATAGTTTAATTTAAATTTGGGAAAGAGGGTTTTCAAAATAATTTTAAAATAAACAAAATATGAGTT
>JAMLFT010001618.1:0-29707 GCA_026544285.1 Pachyrhizus erosus
AAATATTAAAAATAAAATATAATAAATATTTAAGAAAGATTAATAAATATAAAAAGATAAAAATTATAAAATAGTCTTTTAAGAAATTTTATTTAAAGTAAAAATTTAAAAAATATTAAAAAAATAATTATCGAATAATCAAATTATAAAAAAAAAACTAAAAATTAATTGAAATGTTTTGTAAAACATAACTTAAAAGTCTAAAACAATGTCATATATAAATTAAAAATAAGGAAAAAATAATCTCAGCTAGTATTAAGTATGAATAATTAAGAATTTAAAACTAACAAGAATGATATCGGAAGAATAATTTTAAAATTTTGTAGAATATTCTCTCATTATTTATTTTATTTGATTTGTGTGATTAGTATTAAATATATTTTTATATTTTTATACATTCAATATATTCATTTATTTATTTAATATTTTTTTATAAATATAATAAAATTATATATATATATATATATATAGTCATTATAGCGATTCATAAACATATTACACTTGTTAGGGTGTGTTTTTAAACACGTTCAATTTACGTTAAACAGAAAAATTACACATTTGAAAACAAAAAATATTAAAGTAGTAATATGTTGTAAGGTTGACTTTATTGTTGGTTTACATAGAGTTCAATTACTTTCTAAACATACTCTTAATAACAAAGAACCCTGTAAGGGCTGTGATCTCCAAAAATAAATGTTAGTAACAAAGCATCAATCGAAGAGGAAATTCTAAAAATTTAAGGGGAAAAAAAATGTACCATGAAAATTGAAAATGCAAAGGTTTATCGTCTCAAAGTTTGTCATATCAAAAGGAGTCACTTTCACTTTTTAGCCTGTACTAAAGTCGATGAAGAACAGTTGCAAATCAAGCTGCCCAAACCAAAACCAAGGTACAGTAGACTGAAACTTCACTTCTGTCCTTATCAATATCAGACAAAAATGAAAAAATAAATCATATTATTAAAAAGTCTTAAAAATAAACAACATAACTTATCTGTTAAAATTATGCTACTATGATGTGATCTTATATTTGTCTTCAGTTTTCATTATACAACTACTAGTAATGATGCGTGTTAAACTTTTTATTTGGTTTTGTAAAAAAAAAAAAACTGTTTATTTGGAAATTTGATCCTTGTTTATTTGAGATTTAATTCATGTAAGTCAGAAAATAATTAATACTTAATCGACTACTTTATTTTTACAAATAATATATTGTTTAAAATATAATCAAATGTTAATGAATATGCAAACTATATAAAATTTAATATACATAATATATTAAATGATTCAATCGGTAGATGGGTTAAATTTTTTATTTAGTATATAACATTTTTAAGTAGCAATTACGGAATCTCATTTTGCAAAGGAATGAAAATTTTCGGAATAATTTTTCTTTGGTTTATTTCTTTTCACTTGGTACTTTAATTTTAGCATTCTCATGGTTTTACGAAACATAGAAATCAAAGAAAAAAAATACTCACTACACGACACTCTCATTTATACATGTAACTGGATAGGAGGAAGGAAAACAGACAAAAGAAATATAAATAATGATATTTTTATTAGGTTGAAGAGAAAAAAACTTGTAAGCATAAAATTTAAAATTTACTTTTCTTTATTTTCTTTCATGTATATACCAAACAAAGCCTTTGTGAAATTTGAAATTAATAAAGATTCATAGTTTTATTTTCATAAAATAAAGAGACTCTTGAATTTAAATATGTCACCCTTAAGTGACATGATATAACTTTTAACACATCAAAAAATATATTGAATTATACATTCAATTACACGACATAGAACAATGTAATTATCATTAAATTTTTTGTTCTTCAATAGAATTCCAAAATACTACACATTAGTCTTTTGAGCGAATTATAAAATTAATATTGAATCCCATATTTAATCATATTTAATTTTAATTATTATTATTTTTGCAGAAATTTAAAGCTAATTGTTCTTCCCTAAGAATAATTCAAAATTAAATAATATTATTTTTTAGTGAATAGAAAATAAATCTTTTGACAAAAGTATTAGGAAAGATAATAGTAAGTTGGCTAACCGTATGACCAAAATATTATGTTTAACAAACCTTCCATTTTTGTCTCCAACTGTAACAGTTGGAAGAAACTTATGTTACAAACATGGTTCAATGCAAAGCACATTCCTTCTGTTCCTCGTCTTTCGGGCACATATTGTTTCTAGCCTCTAGATGGAGACTTTTTCTCCAAAGGAACAAAACACAAACATTCCCCAATCCCCTCTTCCCTTTTCTCTTTCTCAGCCCAAAAACTCAGGCAAACAAATATCCCTTGAAATGACAACTCCACCATCATCATTTCTTATGCTCATATTGCCGTCAAACCTCATTATCATCAGTCATCACCTACTTTCTCTTCCTTTTTGAATAGCATTGAATCGTTCCACTAACATGCCATTGCTTCTCCAAAGGGTCATCTATAGTTCCATTCATTTCCCACAAAACAATCCAAGGTGAGAACCACGTATGAAATCAGATACCAACATGGAAATTTTGCTTTCTTTCATTTGATGCCACAAAAAGGGGGGTTAAAATTTGATTCCTTTTCAAATTTTGAGAGAATATGATGCAATTTCATCGTTCCTTAAGAGCACAACCAGTGCCAACAACTTTACCTGAAAAAACCACAGAGGAGCCTTTGCCTGGCAAAGTTGCACAAAGCACCGTGACATGTTTCTACCAAGCTAATGTTATGGGCTTTTGGCGGAATGTATCAATCTTGTGGTGCAAAAATCTCATGAACCATTCCTTGCACATCACGGTTGATAGTGTAAGAGGTGAGGTGCAATATAGCTGCAAGATTGACGTGAAGCCTTGGCACTTTTGGAGCAAAAAAGGGTACAAAACCTTTGAGGTTGATGGCAATCAGGTTGAGGTCTACTGGGATCTTCGGTCGGCTAAATTCGCTGGCTCCCCCGAGCCAAGCAGCGATTACTATGTGGCCTTAGTGTCTGATGAAGAGGTTGTGATGTTGTTGGGAGACTATAAGAAGAAGGCTTACAAGAGAACAAAATCTAGACCTGCCCTTGTTGATGCCATGTTATTGATCAGGAAAGAAAACGTGTTTGCCAAGAAAAGTTTCTCTACAAAGGCTCGGTTTGATGAGAAGAGAAAAGATAGTGAGATTGTTGTGGACAGCTCAACTGGGGGTCCTAATGACCCTGAGATGTGGATTAGCATAGATGGGATTGTGTTGATCCATGTCAAGAACTTGCAGTGGAAGTTCAGGGGGAACCAAACTGTGATGGTTAACAAGCAACCTGTGCAAGTGTTTTGGGATGTGCATGATTGGTTGTTTAGTGGATCTGGCTCAGGGCCAGGCCTTTTCATCTTCAAGCCAGGGCCTCCAGAAGCTGAGAGTGAGAAAGAAGGCAGTGCTGTGGAGGGTTGTGAGAGTGATGATAGCAGTGTTGGGTATCATTCAACTATGAATATTGCTACCTTTGAGTTCTGCCTCGTTCTCTATGCCTACAAAATTGAGTGATAGAGAAAAGAGAGCAAGTGTATGATAGTTGCGGCCAAAGAATAGCAAGATTGTAAAGTCAGTTGTATTTTTTTATTCTGGCGAATGTCTTAATTCTATTGTGAATCCAATATTGCTTTTGCAAAGTAATTGGTAGACCTGGTTATTTGAAATCAGGGTACAATGGTTCATATTTGCAGGGAGATTTAAAAAAAAAAAAATTTAATGCTATTCTCTGGTTCATGAAATCTTTTCACCTTTGTGAGCCATAGCTATATGAGTAGATAGCAATAAACATCATAATTTTCAGCCAACCGAAGTATGTGTTAATGAACAAGGGTTTCTAATGTTCTGTTGTTCTCTGTCAGGAAGAATATATGCAACAATAGTAGTCGAGTGCTGGCAATATCCTATGTATGTCTTTTATTGCAAACATTAAACTAGCTGAACTCCACATACTTTCCAATTACCTTCTCTGATATTTCATCACATACCTGATTTCATATGCATCTTGCGGTTATATTTGTTGAAATGAAGATATATTTCATTCATTTGATGAAATGATCTTGGTCAAAACACAATAGCAGCATCAGTTTAGAGGAAAGAACAAACTATTTTCTAAATTTGAAAGTTGTTACAATTTATTTTATATACCCTTTCTTTATGTAGAATGGTAGATATTATCTTATGAATCACATGTCCCTTGAAATCATATATTATCCAACATTAAAAAGTGTGCCCTATAGCAGTCAACCCATCACTCTCTCTATCACACACAGTTACCTACTAATCTAACCCACACAATTGTTCACAATAATAAACTTTTTACTGTCTTCAAAATTATCATAAACAGAAAGCATCAATTGGAGAGAGTATTACCACTTACAATTTCAAGCAATGCTATTATTAAGCTCAAACTTGAAGAAATAGTCAAGACAGAAAAGAGAAATAACCAGACAGAAAACTAGGTGTTGATTGTTCAAGCAGGTCAAAAGAGGAAAGAATATATTTCACTATTTCTAGCTATGCTAGACCACAAAGGGAGAATGTAAGAAAAGAGTGGCGAATGAAGTGACAAAAACACAAAAGAGGAGAGGGAAAGAGAGAGAAGCAAGCAAGAATCATGTGAGGAAAGGATCAGATAGTTTTGGTTTGAAAACTTCAATTGAAAGCAGCAACAACAGACAAAGGTTGCGGTTTGGCACTTTGGTAAAAGCAATTGATAGAAACTTCTTTAATTCTGTTGCGTGTTACCACTGATTTTGGTACCATTTCTTGTTTTTCTTTTTCCGTGTTACATAACAGCAAGTGGGGACAAAGCAGGTATATGTGACAAAAACTTAGCCTACTAATAATTGTGAGTTAACTACTCAAACTCGATAAACCCACTTCAAAGATACACAATTGAGTATAATAGAACCTTTGTTTAAAGAGTAAAACAAAGGAATTTAAACTCTTACATTCTATTTCAGAACTTGGGGACATGTGTAATACCGTGTCTTGACAAGGCCCCTTAGGAGGGCACTTGATCCAATAATAGGACCCATCGAATGGCACTCTATCTAAGGTATCTGAGATTGAATGTTTATAAGCTCTTTTCGTCATGTCTCAAAAGTTTGGGGACATGTGTACTATCCAGTCTTGAGGCAATCCACAAGAAGGCATCTGATCAAGTGATAGTCAAAATCCTACCATTCAAGTGATAAATCAAGAAAGTGAAAATATATTGTCATCATACATAGATTCTTTCCTATAATAAAGTGCACTAATGATGTTTATATCATGCAATTAGGCCAACAAGCATATTATTGATATTTATATCAAGTAATTAGGCTAGCGAGTTTGTTAATGGTGTTTATATCAATTAACTAGACTAATTAGTCTAAAAATTCCCTATTTATTCTACCAATAAAAACACGTAACTTATCCTGATTTTAACCCTAATATTCATTACTTGTCTCTTACTTCTGTGCCACTAACTTGAGCATGGAATGTCTTTGTAGGTACCTCACTCACCATGCACGAAGGAGACATTGGAGGAGCAACCACTAATGAAGGCTTTGCCAATTTTAGTATGAACAATGAGTAAATGTCCTTTACTTCTTTGATCAATGCCTAAGTTTTATTTACAAATAAAATTTACTTTACAAATCTCCTTTCATATCTTTCTCAAATATGGTAGACCGGAGAGCAGGATTTTATGCCACAACATCACTTGCCACAGATTGTGAATATGAAAGTTTTCTTTTGTTATGTTCTTTTCATTTTTTTAATCAATCTAGCCTGTTCTATTCTTTTAAGTTTGAGCCATCTTCCCTCCTTTGTAGTCAGATTGCTGCCTATAATATAAATTGCATTATACAATTTAAAACTTTTTTCATCAATCAAAGACCTAATACAAATCAATAGAATTTATATCACAAGGGCACCAAAATTACAACCATATTGAGGCCATTCTGGCATACACCAAAATTGACAAGGTGTTGACAATCTGAACAAAATTTTATGAACGAATATGATTAGGTACAGAGACAAATTTATAGCTGTCATCATCTTCAATACCAAACTTATTCTTTTCTCTTTGAGGAAAGTTTGCAGAATGGTGAGAAGGAAGGGAAGGATGATCAGAATTGACTTCATCTCTAAAACTTTTGCGGATGTCCCACAGAACTTCTGCACAATTCTTCATAGGTGGCCGTGATTGTTTCGAAGGCGCAACGCATTGGAGAGCTAACTTGAGAACCTGCTTTACTGCCTTGATGGAGGCTGGATTTCTTCTCATCCTAGGGTCCATGGCAAATACAGCATCCCCTTGTTTCAGCATTTTCATTGCCTGCATACATGCAAATTATGTTTGGCTTCATTGTCATCATTACCCTTATAAGATACAAGGGAAAAAAGATGTTATGCATTGGATTACATTATCATCTGCATAACTAATTTATCCTCACAAAATTAACCTAAGCACTGTGAAAACATGATCATAGCTAACTCCATAGAGCTAGGAAGACTATACGATCCAATTTTGACTTGGTTCAGCAAACACGATGATATATATATGTTCCATACAAATTTTCATTAAACAGATAAACTGAATTTGACTTCTCTTGCCGGTAGATTTATTTTTCTATGATCTAGGAATTTATTCTTGGTACACTTAAAATATAAGTTATAAATCTTAATAGATCAAAATCTGTTGGGTAGTTATACTACTACTACATCTTTCAAAACTCGAGGGGAACTGAATGTCAATCAGCCAGTGATATGGCCTTTCTTGAAAAATACAATATGTAAATGTGCAAGTTAGAATAACTTGGACACTCTACAAAATTGATAAGAATTGGATCAGAAAGAACCCAAAGTGAAGTATTACTGATGAAAACCTAATCCCCAATTTTGTACCAATATGGTGACGTTGGGCTCTATCCCAACCACAGATAACAAGTGAGATGTCTTTCCTATTATACACGTGACTATTTAATTCCCAACCCCACCAATAAATTAACTAACAATAATCAGTAGGATAAAATTCTATCACAAATAGTTACAACCAAGTCACATCTCCTTTTTAATTGGATTGAATGTCAAAAATTCACTTCATGTTTCTAAACTTTTATTGATATTTAGTTGACTTTCATAATCAGTTGAAACAATGACATCTTACTCTAAACTCTAAAGTGATGAGCTCATTTAATATAAGTTGAAATTTGGGAGAATTAATATACTTACCCATCTGATTGTCACTCTCTCATCAGTTGGTCTCTTAGATTCTATTGGATTTCGTCCTGTTATCATTTCAACAAGCAATACACCAAAGGAATAAACATCACTCTTTTCAGTGAGTTGGTACGTTCTAAGATACTCAGGGTCCATGTATCCTGCTGTTCCTTTAACTTGAGTTGAAATATGAGTTGCAGTAGGATCATCAGACAACCGTGCAAAACCAAAATCTGCCACTTTGGCCTTTAGGTTCTCAGTGATTAAGATGTTTGTTGCTTTGATGTCTCTATGGATAATTGGATTATCTGTCAGTACAAGACATCGTAAGGTTACTTGATCAGATATTGCAAATACCCTTCCCTGAGAGTTCAATTAGATACATTAAATTATACAGAATTCAAATATGTTGTAACAGATTTGTTCCTTTCTAATTTAGTTCTATGGACGTACCTGTATACATGTGGAGGTAAGTTATTGCATGAGCTACATCAATTGCTATGTCTAGACGCTCCCCAATTTCTAGTCCTTCTCCCCGAATACCTGCATTAATAATTGACTGTCTTTAGATCACTACCGTAATATATTATTAAGCAACTGCATCTGAGTATTGCATTATTGAATAATATATATACACTATACCGAACAAGCATGTATGAATATAAAAATACAGACAAATGGAAAATACAGAAGAATGTAATTCCTTGATCGAATTGTAGCAAAAATTCTAAGAGATGAAATAATGAGAAGATAAACATTCTGAAAAGATTCTTAGGAAAAGACTTGGAAGTCTTATGGATGCAAGAATAATGGAGAAAAATAGGATCTTATATTTCTTTAATATTCAGAGGGTGTGATTTATGAATCTTTCAACTTGTAAATGAAAAGATCGTATATGATTGATGCTCAGAGGTATTCCTAATTTTGTTGTGGATCCACACTGCATTTCCTTTCTAGTTTTAGGCAAACTGAATTGACTTCTTAATATTTCGTTTTCTTCCTACAACAATTATCTCATTTTCCATGATTTATGTAAAATTGGCTCTTGTTCCTAAATTTGGAAGATACCAGATTATGATCATACATTTCATTCTGCAGTGTATAAAATAAAAAGTATTTACTTTTTCACATGATAGATGGCTGACTGACCAGGACTTACCATCTAGATGTTCTCGAAGGTTACCATTACCAACGTATTCAACAACAATAATCTTCTCATCTCCATGCTCCAAATATCCATACAACCTCACAAGATTCCGATGCTCAATTTGAGACAAGGTGTATATTTCATTCTTGAATTCATGTAAGTGATTGTGTATTACATCCTGCAAGAAAATTCATTACATTAGGCTCACATCACACATAAATCCCCGAAGCACAGAAGAAAAAACAAAGTCATACAATATGGCGATCTAGTAACCTATGCTTCCAAAAATTATAATATCTGATGAATATGCTTCACTTCCACATCATCTTCAACACAATTGAACAAGTTTTAGAGACGGGAAACAGTCAAAAGATGAACATTATGCCATACCTTCTTGGCACGCTTCACGGCGACAATAGATCCATCATTAAGCTTTCCCTTGTAGACTGTTCCAAAGCCACCTTGCCCAATTTCATTAGCTAGAGAGAATTTTGCAGTTGACTTGTAAATTTCTTCAAAGGAGAAGTTGCCAATTCCAAGTTGTCCACTTGTAGTGCTGGATGATGCATAGGAATAAGACAACTTCCATTTTGATGAATTCTTGGTGGTACTCTCAGATAATAAATCAGTTGATGCTGCAAATTATAGCACATCTTACTCAATTTTAGAAAATCTCATGACAAGAATACCGCAAAAGCATTCATCACCTCATGCTGAAGTGACTTTGCATTTGCCACAAAACTTTCCCATGATCTAAACCTCGGTTTGCATAAAGGGTTGAACATGAGGAAGCACAACAAAATCATTTCAAAACACACAAGAAAAAAAATAATATTTTACTTTCATCATACTTACATGATACTACCCCTCTATTTTTGGATGTACTCTTTCTGTCATCATTTCCAACAAGATATGAGGTTGATTTTCTTTTGCCATGGAGAAACAACGAAAAAACAGCTGCACATTTCTTGACAGCATACTTGAAAGATCTCAGTGCGGAATTAGCCTTAGAATTGTGCCCCTTTGCATCATTGTTTGCATTCTGTTTCCTTCGGCTAGATTGATGCAAATTGGGGGGAGGTGTTTTCATCATTTGGAGGAGCCAGTGCTATTCAAAGACCAGATCATTTCTTGTGTCTAAAATATAAAGGGGAAGGTCTCACATGATTTCGGCTCATGTGTTATTTTTTTGCTTTATAATTTATTTGTCTCAGACCATTTCTTCATTCACGTTTTGTATCAGTCCAATGAACATAAGTTGCCAGCAGTAGTAGTTTTGCCTTTTCAACTTAATATTTAAAAAGTCAAAGTCATACCAGTATTCGAGCAATCATCCAACCCCGTCAAAGGATGAGCTAAAAAAAAAAAAAAAAAAAACTATGTCAATGGGATAGTTTTCTTTTGTTTCATGTGATACCAGGTCAATAGGAATTGGATAATAGCATCACGGCTGACCTTAGCCCCATCGTGGATTTTTGGCCAATAGCATTGAGTCACATAGCTCTTTATTTTTCCAACTGTTTTAATTTTTTGAGATAAGAAATGTTTTTGACTCAATGAGTTAGAGTTTTTTTTTTTTTCAATAAGAATATATTTGTAATTTTCATTTTTAACAAGGATAGTCTAATAGATAATCTGGTGTCTTGTTTTGTTTTTGTTTTTGTTTTTTTTTTTTTTGACAAAATAGTCTTTTAGAAATAGTCACTCCTATCCTGATCTGTTAATTTACCAAAAGAAATTTCTAAACTTTCACATCAATAAAAAAATATTCTTTAATTACAAAATTACGTTAAGTACTCATTTTAATAATTATAATATTAAAATAAATTTTTGTGTAAAATTTTATAAAAGATCAATTTATTTAAATTTAAAATAAGTATTTATAAAAAAAAAAATTTTTTAATAATTAATTGTTTAAGAACCAAATAAGATTTACTTCTTAAAAAAAATAATTAATTATTTATTTTAAAAATAAGCAGTTTAGACAAATACATCAAATACTATAAAACTTTTTACTTTATTAAAAAATAAATACAAATAAATTTGTCCAAAATTAAGATAAATAATTTATTTAAACAATTATGTATTGTAAATATTTTAGACATGTTAAATTTTTTGTTAAGTTTCCT
Source organism: Pachyrhizus erosus (assembly GCA_026544285.1). Classification (NCBI taxonomy): domain Eukaryota; kingdom Viridiplantae; phylum Streptophyta; class Magnoliopsida; order Fabales; family Fabaceae; genus Pachyrhizus; species Pachyrhizus erosus. Next base: position 10,496 of record JAMLFT010001618.1, read on the forward strand.
CTTGATAGAGTGAAATGTATTTTTATTCAAGTTTAATTATCCTAAATTATAGTGTAAACAAAATATATTGATATCTTTTTTTTATCAAAATTATCCTTAAACCCATAATTAAAGACTAATTTATTTTAAGACTTATATAGATTAAGGAAGTGAATTTTAAAATATTATTATCTTTTACTTATTTTGAAGTGGATTTTATCTATTTTTATTAATATCTATTTGAAACATTATTATGATATCTTTTCTTAATTAAAACAAAAGTAATATCTGTTGATGTGTCCAATTAATCAATTATTATCAAATAATGATTTTAACATTGGACATTCCTATCTTTTTATGCATTTAACATTGGACATTCCTATCTTTTTATGCATTTAGAAAAGAAAAGACTATTAATGATAATAATATTTTTTTAAAAATATATAAATTTAAGATAAATTTATTGCTATAAATTTAATTAATTATATTTTTTAATCTTACTAAATTAAGTAATTAAATCTTATAAATAAAAAGAGGTAGTATTTTTTTAGTTTAAAAATCTCTGTAATCATTAATATGATATTATATTTTATATTAAATTATGAAAATATCAAAAACAATTAATTATGCATTTAAATAATAAATATACGGATCAATGTCTTTATTAATATATATATATTATATCAATGTAATTTATACTAATTATTAGATTATTTAATAATTTTTAATTTAATAATTTTATTTTAAAATTCACCATAAGATTGAAAAAAAAAATATGCAAATCATATTTATCAAATTTTGTATTAATAAAAAATCATTTAATATCTCATTTATATATCAAAATTGATAAAAACATATATTTATTTAATGTAGGCACATGACATGATCAATTAATATTAAATGTTAAAATTTTATGTTTATATCATTTAATAATTTTTTCTCATCAAATACAAAATTGATTAATCTAATTATTGAATGCTTTGATATTATCCTTTTCACTATGCATGTCAAATTTCTCATAAATTATGCATTTGTTAATTTGTTATTTAGCAGTAGATTTTTACTTGTATTTAAATAATATATTTTCAATTATATCAAATAACTTTTTATTTGTATGAAATTTTATAAACTTAATATATTACAAAAAATTTCAATTTAAAAATTGGATTGATTAATTTTACATTTTACATAAAATTATTAATAGATGTAAAAATGTCCTAAGTTATATTTTTATCAAATCTCAAATTATCATATTATCTTTTGACAATCATATAAAACATGATTTTTAATTGATTGATAGTGTAAAATATTACATTAAATAATATATAAAAATTAAACTTAATTAATATTTTCTTATTCTTATATTATATATTTAAATATTTCAATTTTAAAAAAATATTTATTGTTTTACAAAATAAAATTATATTAACTATCTTTTTCAATAATATCTTCATTCATTAATATCTCATTTAATAATTAATGCCTGAAATTGATTAAAAATTAAGTAATTTTTATTAAAAATATTAATATATCATCAACCATAATTTTCAATACATCCTTAATATAATTTTTAATAAAATCTTATTATTGTTGATTTATTTATTTGTATCCTTAAAACATAATTAATAAGAATCCACTAATAAGTAGATTATACCTCTTTTAATAAGATTAATTTTATAAATAAGTCATTTATCATAAATTTTTGCAATTAATAATTTCTAATATTAATATCTTAAAAGAGAAATAAATGAAATTTTTTATAGGGGAAGGCGAACCTTGCAAGGGAACACTCCCAGTCCAATGACAGATCAATTTAAACGTGTGGGTGAGTATCCCTTAGTGGATGCCATGAAAATCAAACTTGGATATGTGGACCACTAATTCATTATAAATGTGCTGGTCCGTTATTGTATTAGTTATTTTTATTAGTATGCTTATTTATTAATACTTTATCAAAATTTATTCATATACTATAAATTATAATTCTTACTTTTAAGTGTAAAATATCGCTTTTTGACTTTCTTATTCCAATCAAACAGCCAAAAGAAGATCTCTTAAAACTTATATTTATATATATATTAATTAATTGTCTAAATACTTTAATTCAAAATAATTTTATATCACGTAAATCAATTATAATTATAATATAATTTATAATTCTAAAAAACATTTATTGTTAATTATAATTTTATAAATATAGATATTTATGATATATATAACATACTAGTAATATAATAAAATTAAACTTATTTTTTTCAATATAATAATTTATATGATAAAGATAAAGATTTAATTCACAACGTAGAACATGTCTAAAGAATAGAATAGTGTGAAAATCCATTTTGTTTTACATCTAATCCTCTTCTCACTTATATGCATAGTCTGCATTAAATTGCAATTACCTCGGTATCAAACTCTAAATTAGGATTAGAAGATAAAAAATCATCCTCAACATATGTGATTCATACACATGAGTTTGTAATTGAATAAGCTAGAATTAGAACAATAGAAGGAACTTGAGCATGCATTGCATTACCGAGCAGAAGATAATCCAAATACATAACACAATCATAAAAGAAAGCAGAAGCACTTAGCCTCCGAAACCATAGAGGGTCCTTCCCTGCCTCTTGAGAGCATAAACAACGTCCATGGCCGTAACAGTCTTCCTCCGAGCATGCTCAGTGTAGGTGACAGCGTCACGAATAACGTTCTCAAGGAAGATCTTGAGCACACCTCTGGTCTCTTCGTAAATCAAACCGCTGATTCTCTTAACGCCACCTCTTCTCGCCAACCTCCGAATGGCAGGTTTGGTGATGCCCTGAATGTTGTCGCGAAGCACTTTGCGATGCCTCTTGGCGCCTCCCTTTCCCAGACCCTTACCTCCCTTTCCGCGACCCGACATTTTTGCGTCAAATTTTAGCCTTTGAAATGAATTGGGGATTAGGGATTTGGATGAGGAGAAGTCGGAGAGGGAACGGGGTATTTATTTGGAGCGGGAAGAGTAGGGGTATGAATCGAGAGTGGTTTACTTTCATCGTGGCCGTTCCGGGGTTTTTAATCCACGGTTTCTATCAGCGATCCGTGGCGCGGTGTGTGGGACGTTGTGGAGCGTTGATGTAAATGTTTGACGGTTGGATTGGGTTTTGTAAAGCAGCTACGGATCGCAATTTCTATTGCCTAAGGACCCGTGACCGCCTGCTGCTTTATCATTTTTGTTTTCTAGTGTAGTTCCCCAAAAGGATAAAATGGGCCTGCCAAAAAGCAAAGGGATAAAATAATGGGAATAGACGATTATCAACTAAATAAATAATTACATCAACATTTTTATGGGAAAGTTCGGGACTTAGTTTTTAAAATTAACTATTAATTATTCAATTTTTTTTAGGAAGAAATTCTCAATATTTTCCTAAAAAGATAAATATAAAATTTTTCTATGATATGATCACTTGAAATTTTAATATAAAAAATGTATTCTTGTAAATATGGATTTTTTTAAATCTACAATGTTAATTTTAATTATTTAATTATGTTTTTTATCCCCATAAAACATGGTGATGTTCTATTAATAATGCATGATAAGAGCATTTTTAATCATATGATTCAATTTAAATTCTTAAAATCTTTTTAAGTAGATCTTTTAATTTCATCTAAATTTTTAGAACTTTTATCATTATTTTCTTTAATGACAACCAACTTTTAATTTCAGGTTCTTAACAAAATTTTAATGTGTCATAGTCACATTTTTTCTCGTTCTAATCATACTCATTAATTTTCACCACTTTTCTCCATTATTTCTTCTCCTTTATCACTGTTTCTTCCTTTCTTCTACATCCTAGACTCTCGTCTATCCTTTCCCTTACTTTCCCCCACCCTATTTTCTTCCCTACTTTATTATCTTTTTCAATTTATTCTCCTTTTCCCTTTTATCTACCAAAACCTATTGCTCCCCTTTATTTTTTTCATTAAATTTGGGGATTCTTCTATAAGAACAAGTTCTACAAATGGACTCTGCATCACCACACTCCAATGGAAAAACCTAAGAACGAGTTATTGTTTCTAATAACCTATCTAAAAATAAGTGACAAAGATGACTTAAGGGATTTTATTTTTTCACTAGGTTTAAGTATGGTCTAAAATTGGAGGAAACAATAAAGAGAAAATGAGACATGATCTCAAAATTTGACAGAGGCTAAGCTAGGAAATCTTCTCATGTCCCTCATTATGAAAAAGTAAATTTTAATCAATAGATTTCTTTAGTTTTGAATCTATGCTTAAGATTTTTTTTTTCCTTTTTTCTTTATTTTTTCCCTTATCTTTCCAATTTTACTTTTTTTTCTTCCTTATGCCCAATCTTTCCCATGACACATTCTCCTTCAAATAATCAATCCTTTGCAGGCACCACCATTGCCGCCATCACAACTTTTCAACGTTGAGATCACTATTCATGTTAATGACCACGAGGAAATTACCTCTTTCGAAATAACATCATCATTATATTATCTTGTAGATATGAATTTTGCAATATAAACTAAGTTTTGTATAATGATTTATGTTGGTGATTTGTTTGATTATTTACTTGTGTTTTGCATGTTTAGGTGAAGTAGAGAGAGGTGGGGTGCAATGGTTTGATGGTATGTATCATCTTTTCCTTTCACCTGTGTGTTCCTACCTCAAAGCATTGTCGTTTAGTTATCATCCCTTAGCTAGTTATCCTCCCTTGGTTAATCATTCTCAATCTCCAACGTGGCATTAAAGTGGCGTAAGTTCACCTTTTTTCATGGTAATGTGGTTTCTAGGGTGGAATCTTTATATGATTTCATTTAATTTGGTGTTGCATCCTAGTGGCACAAATATATTATTTTGATTTTAACTATTCATATTTTTAAATATTTTTGTAAAAAGAAAAAAAATGTTTCGTTGACACTAATAAATACAAAGCAAACCGTGAGAGGAAATGTTGGATGATGTACTGGACCCTTGCTACTACTTCAAGGTCATAACAGTAACCATGAAAAACATATTACTAACCATCAAATACATTGATTTTTAAATAGATGGTCAATTTTTTTTTCTTTTTCCATTTTATTCTACTTTTGCTAATTTACCTTCACCTTTGAGTTTGCTTTACCCCACACAAACCCTTTAACTATCACTTTCATGCTGAAAAGGCTTCACCCTAACTTTCTTTGCCATCCTTGTTTCCTATTTTTTAACAGCCTTCAACATCACTTCCTCTATTAAAGGCTCATACTCATTGTTATTAAAACATTGTTTCAACACCAAACATATTTAACAAACCCTAAAACTCCTTAATTGCATCAAACTCACTTGCATTACAATAACCACTAAGGAATTACTCTTCATGTGCCTTCAGTTTACCCTTTTGCAACTATAGTGGTGCAGTTCTTCTACCAAAGTCTATCGTGTCAAAAAATAATAAAATTGGAAAAAGGAGAAATAAAAAAATAAGTAAAATAATGAAAAAAAGTCATGGCCATAAAGTTTTGAATGCTTAAATGTATCTAACATAAAACTTTTTTTCCACTATGGAGAGTATGAAACTTGTTTGGGTTTCCCACCCTAGCCACAACTTGAATGTAATGATGCAAAGCTCTAGTTATGGATAACTTAGACATGATATCATTCCAAGTGCCATAAAGTTAATGTTGAGACTAAGGTGAAAGTCATGCATGGCAAAAGAGTAAGTTGAGGAAAAATTTGATTATTTTCATCTCCATCTTTGCAAAGCACAATGTGAGTCAAGTTCTGTTTCGATTTACTATTATTTTTTTTCGTTTAAATGAGTTCTAATTGCACCAAATAATATTTTTATTATTTTTTTCTTCTTCATCTTCATAATTAATTTTGACCTATTCATGTTCTGGAAATAAATATAGTGCTTCAAAACTCAAGCTTCATTTTTTTTGAAAATTTACTGATTAGATAAAAAAAAAAGTAGTTACTAATGATTTTCTATCAAATATATTTATTTTTTCCTTTAAGGTCAAACTTAAGAGAAATAAAGATAAAAAAACAAAATTAAACTTGAGGTCATTCTCATCAAGTTTAAGTAAACTCACGAAAAACTTGCTTCACATTTAAAAAAAATGCTTATATATTTTAAAATAAATTATGTATTAATTTATTAATTATATTTTAGTTTAAATAATATATAAAATTAATAAATAACAAGAATATTAAAAATAAGAAACTTGTTAATTAAATTGTATTTTTAGTAAAATGTGTAATATTATATAATATAATTATTTAATTATTAAATAGTTAATTTATATTTTAATAATAACAAAAAAAAAAAAAAGTATGAGAATAAAATCTTAACTCGTATGTGTGTGTGATGTGGTGCAAGGCAAGTTCAAGGACACGGGGTTACATCCCGCAAACCAAAACATGCTTTTACAAGTAAAGGAAAACTAGAACTTAAGCCTAGTTAAAGCAGTTTTTGTTTTGTTAAAGATTGGTCGAAGTCAAATGACTACCCACAAATTCATATTTAATTAGCATACTTAGTAGATAGAATCTTCCAACATTTCAAAACAAGTCCAAGAAGAGGATTGTCGTTTAGAAATGAAGGTACACTATCCATGAAAGTGTATAAGATGCACACTGTGTCAATTCAATTATTGATAGAAGATCCATCTTATTGTATTGTTTATAGGTGGAAATCTAGTGACGTGAAGGAGTAAAAAATGAAATAAATTTTACATTAACAAAATTTGATGATCAATTATGTTTTCAAAACAATGATATATAAATATAATAATAAAAAATTATCATAATAATTGTAATAATGAGTTCTAAAAATTAAATTTCTTTTTCTCTTACTTCAACATTATGATATCATATCTTTTGTTTAATTTTATATAATTTTGATTTTCATGATATGTGATTAATTATTACAAATATTTTAGTTGTTGATTAAATTTTAAGGGATTAATTTAAAAATTATAATTTAATTTTATTATTGTAGGAATAAAATTTCTTATTTATTTATTTATTCTTCATGTATAAAGATTAAGAAGAATTACACAGAAGAGAAGAATTCAATTTTTGGGTTCAAACATATCTGCATGCTGTTTTAATCATTTTAAAAATGCCTAATACGAATTGTTGGATGTCATTAGGGTTATAATTGCTGCCGCAGAGGCTGTAGAGAGTTATTAGCGGCAGAGGATCCGAACATTAATAAGAAAAAAATGAGTGTCAAATAAATAATTTAATAATAGAGTCAACCAGGATGTATATAATCTGATTATTATAAGACAACTCTTTGTTTTTAAAGATTCAAAGAATGATTTTGGAATTCGATTGAATCTAAAACACAAAATTATTGGTTTACAGCATATAAGAAACCCGTGTATATGTGATAGGATATTATATATAAACTCACCATATATGTAAAATAACTAATATTTGATATGTAAAATTATCCAACTACTACTGTAAATTTTTATAGGGATTAAAAAACAAAGCCCTTCCTATATTAGTGTCTATATATCATTGTCATGCATGAAAATGTCATAACAAACACACTATCCACGATTAGCAAGGACAGAAAAGAAACCTTATTACTGTATAGTTTTTTTTTCTTCTCTCTCTCACTTTTTTTAATACATTCTCGGAACCCAAGAAAACCTAAAAACACCATATGCGTCCTCTCAATGCATATGGGAAAAGCAAAAAACAAACTATACATCAATGATTTTACACTAGGTAGATGGTTAGTGTCTGTTTTACACTTCACACGCATGACAATTAGAACACGTAACCACCTCTGGCATTCTTCAGCTATCTCCTTTCATATACAAGAAATCGAACTGTACAGTACAGTATGTAGTTTCCAGCACTCTCAGACAACTGTTAAAGAAAGTTTGAAATACATCTCATCAGAAATTTACAAATAGGAGTCCAACACTTACTATAACAAAATTGGAAAAACAAAAAGTAATTTAAACATAGGAAAGAATATTCTGTAAAACATCAACATACATACAGAAATTAGAGACAGAAAATATCCACTGGCACTGAGAGAATTTGTTTATTTTAAGTGAGCAAAACAAATCTTAACCACCTGTTTATATAGATGATAAAAATTAAAAGTAACCTAAAAGGTCATATTTGTTTATATGTTGATCTTGACGATTTATGTTGGATCCAATATTTGTTTCTCTAACAATAAAACACTATTTACTTTTATGCTCCCTACATTTGTAAAGTGGTATTTGCATGACCACACACAAACACCAAGGATACTGGTATCCACAAAAGCAAGACTAGTATGCTCACCAGGATCGTCAAAATTTACTCTTTCTCCAGTAGAGAATAGGCAATAGAAAAGAGCAGCAAGAAAATAAAGGAGCGATGTAAGCAACAGAAATCCTGGGAAGGAACCGACTAGCTCAACAAAAAACCCAGCTCCAACTGTTCCAATTATAGCAGCCAATGTTCCAGCAGTATTTGATATTCCTAGAATAAGAAATCAATAGGTCTTCATTATAAAAGATCTAATTGTAAAGTACATAGACAGGTATTTTGTCAACTCTTTGAAGATTTTGCTCATATATCTCCCTATTTTCCCCGTATATGTTAAAAATCCACTTCTAGCATTAAAATTCCATTGAATGTTAAAAAATCGGTATGTCTTACATCTACCCAAGCTAAATGAAATTTCATGAAGGGCATTGCCAGGTGCTTTATACATCCACAGTACAGTTTGACCAATTATATTTCAATAGGTTAAATAGTACAAGAAAAATTCTTCAATTAACTCCTACACTAGTTAAAGGAATTACCCAATTCTAGACGGAAAAGTAATAGCTACCAAATTTACCTTTTACCACACATCACATATAAAGATAACTTAATACAGGCTCCAAACAATTGAAAATGTATTTACTGATTAAAATGTGCCACTAATCTTATTAAATGTGTTTTGGAACACCAAAACATATACAATCCCCACAATATGAAAGCATACCATGTAAAACACCAGAATACTGTGGTGCAATCTCCTGTTACAACAAAGAAAATGAACACCGTATTAGAGAGAGAAGACTTCTGAACAAAAAAAATATTTGTTTTTACATGACTGAAAATAGAAACCTGAAGATTCACAAGAAAACCAGAGTGACTGAAAGATTTCAGGCCAAAAGCTAAAGTAAGCCAAGCAGAACCAATTGAGGGGGTTTTTGCTGTTGCTAAGCCAATGAGACAGAGTCCGGGACCAACAAAACCAATGGACTGCAGTGAAAGTGCAAAATAAGCATTATCCTTTTAAACTAACATATATAGTGAGAATTGAGAACAACCAAATCCAAACTGGGATGAGTGGAGAAAATAAAGAAAACTACAAGACAATCAAAGCTTTTTCCCACTAAATGGGGTCAACTACATAAATCAAATGACACCATTGAGCACTATCCAAAACCTAAGACTAAAAAAATTCATGATCCTCAATTTCAAAAACATGATACATCAACAAGTGCTTTGATAGGACCCAACAATAGGAAAGAATAGAAAATTATAAAATTCTGATGAAAATTGAAACAACAGAGGAATTCCCCTTTTCTGTCTATTCTATTGAGGAAAATAAAGTACAAAACAGTAGTGAATTGGAACTGTTCTCCTAACTGCCGTGATGAAATGATAAGATCACTGCAGAAAAGATAGATCCCAGGGGGGTCCTTTTTTTTGTGAGGAACAAATTTCTTCCCTCAGTCCAGCCTATATTCCCTTATAATTCTCTGCAACCCCCCCATAATAAAAACAAAAAGACAAAACCTCTCCACTATATAGAATTGTTTCCATCTCTCTCCACTCATCAATTGCCACCTGTCCTTTCTGTTGCACCTCTAACAGCAAGAACAAACTGGTGCTAAACTGCTTATTTCTCAATGATCTTACGCTTTAAAGATGACAATCATGCAAAGACAATAAAAAATTTAATGGATTGTTAAGAATAAAGATATTGAAAGAACTTCAGATAAGGACATCCTGGAATGGTATTTATGCATAATGTCCAAATAATCACTTAGTTACTCCATTCCTAATCCATAAATAGCCACTTGGGTTGGCCTCTATCTCAAATTCTCCCAAATATCTAGGAGCAGTTTGTCATGACATTAATATAATAAGGAAATCCAGTTTTTAATTAAATTAGAAATAAAAGTTTGTTACCGATAATTGCACAATTCATCTGCAATCTACATCAAAGGATAAATTTCAAGTCTACTCTTGTAGAAATGTTACATGTCTCTCGTCTCTTTTCTATGCAACATACCTGCATAATCTTACGAGTCAAAGTGACACTAGTACCATTTTGTATCATCATATCTGACCACACACCAGCAAGGTAATTCATGATAGCCATCACAGCCCACGGAACTGCACTAAACCATGCTGCATGTCTGACATCCACACGGTACACCTATAATAGAAAACCATTTATACATGGTTAAAAGAGTTGATTTTTATATAATTTTATCATTTGACAATCACAAAACTTAATATGATAGGCCTTACTGTGCTGAAGTATATGGGCATCCAAGAAAGAACAATAAAAAACCCCTGTGAAATAAGAAAAATTAAATTAAATTAAATTAAAAAAGGGTAACAAATAAGAATTTGCATGAATGATAATAACAACACTGCATGATGCGGGCCCCTGAACCACATTTAAGGAACCTCTGTTATATTTTTCTTTTGGTAGCTTGGATGGGAACCGAAGGTGAGAATTACCTCATGCAATAAGATAATTGAATTCAGTTGGGGCATAATAAATGACAAATTGCTATCAAATATGACAGTTATCAGCTCCAATTAAGAACACCGGCAACATAAATTAAACAAATGCCAGAATGTGAAGCATTACCCAACTATGCATGGCATTTGCAATGATTAGAGACCATGTTGGCAGTTTTGAAAGCAAGCTCCTGAAAGGAGGGATCACTTTAACTTTCTTGGGCTTAGCTGTCTCCACTGGAAAAGACTTTTGCCTTCTATTCAATATATACTCCAGCTCATATTTTGATATCTGAGGACTCCGGTCAGGAGTGCTTGACGTTGCAGACAACCACACCAACACCCAAAGAAACCCAGACAATCCAAAAATCACAAAGGGGCCAAATACACCACCTTGTGACATGAGAATGGGAGAAAGCGTGAGCCCTATTGCACATCCAAGCTGAAATCCAGCCATTGAGATTCCTACAGCCCTTGATCGTTCAGTTTGTGGAAACCATCTAAAGCAAAGAACCAAAACCAATCATTATAAATGCCAAGCCTTTCTTGCTCCAGCAACTTCATAATTCATACAATCATAACAAAGTGAAAATCAAAGCCCATCTCATGTCATGTCAAAAAATAAAAACTCAATTCATAGCATAACCATGTTATTGTAACATATAACTACCATCTGAAAATGAGAATTAGTATAGAGCATGAAACGTTGAGCCTGTGTTTAGTTTCTTGTGGCATATTCAAACTCACATTTTCAAAGGTTAAACATGATTATCAGCATTGGCTTTTCGTTTCAAGGAGGTGAATTCAAACTCACATTTGCAAGGGTTAAACTCACGTCTGGTTCAATGTATCATTTGTGTTGAGTTAAGCATTTAATACTAAGGTTTACGACAAGCATGCCTTTTGAGATAAAAAGTTTCCAAACATAAATCACTTCATTTCAGACAGTATTGTAGCCAAAATCAGGTTTGAAAAGAGTCACCTTACCTGGCGACCATGTTATTCATGGAAGGAAGAGCGACTCCTTCGGCAATACCAAGCAAGGCACGGACGGCAAGTAGAGCCAAGAGGGAGGTCTGAGCAGCCCAAGGGGTGAGAAAAGTAGCAAGTGACCACAAGGCCACTCCCCAAGCCATGACCACTTTGCCACCATAGTTATCCACCAACACCCCTCCAGCTATAGGGGAAGCAAGATACCCCCACAGAAAAGACGACTGCACCACAACAACCCATACAACACTAAAATCAGATTAAATAATACATGCACTCACACTGTAAACGTTTTACGTTGTAATCCAATTATAAACTGTCATACATGATAAATCTGTAAACTTTTATTTCAAATATGTTAAAAAATTATACCAAAAATGATTTCTGATTAGATGACTGTGTAATAACTTTCCAAGTTTCCTAGTAACAGTGCATGTCTACTAAATTCATAGCATCAACAGCTAAAAAAAGAAAATTGGCAAAGTCAATTCATCAAACAGTTGGTGTGCGAGAACCTGAACGATTCCGGAGAAGGCACGGCTCCACCCGTTGGCAAGGGACAAGGGCACGATGGCCACCGACATGACGACGCGATCGGCGTTGCAGAGAGCGAGGGCCAGAGCGAGCATGGCCACCACTTTGACTCTCTCGGAAGTGATGAACTCTGCGAAACTCGGCTGCTGATGGCTCTCCTCGGGACCCGAATTGAAGTGGGCGTCGTTGGAGGAAACGCGGAGGCGTGGAAGCGAACGGAGAGAGGCTGAGCCATTCGCGAAAAATTTGAATTCCGTTCTCTGAAAGTGGGGTTTGGGAGAGTGGAACGCCGCCACTCTGGCACGGTGGTTTTGGGGTAGTGAGAGGGGTTTGGCGGCGAGAGTGACGGCGGAGGACAACGTTGCCATAGCGGCGGACGGTGGAAGTTTTTTTTTTTTTTTCAGTGACTAAACAGAACGACGGCTGGGTTGGTAAGCTGGTTGACAATTACGCAAATGGCCTTGTCTTTTGCATATTTTTTTAGTGTAATTTTAAAGAAGAAGACCTGGTTTTGATACTTGAATGTTGATATACTACTGGCTTGATTAAAATATAGGATAAATTAAACATTTGGTGGTTTATCTTTTTTTTTTTTAATTTAATTTTGTTTTTTTTTGTTTTTTTGATATTCAATTTATTCTTATATATCTAAAATTTGGTCAACTTGATAATTCGTTAGAATTAATACTTTTAATAATTAGAACAAAACACTTAGATAATCACAAAACAATACTTAAAAGTTTGGATATGTTTTCACATGATAATTAACCTAGTGGTGATTTTAATTGTAACAGTAATATTTAAAAATTATAAAAAATAAGAATTTTTTTACGAAGAACTTTAAAATTTTTACACTCAATTTCTTTCATAGAATTTTAAATTTGATGGAGGCTTAAAGTTAGATTCTTACATATTTGTGAGAAATATAGCTAAAACACTTTCATGAGAAACAATTTTTTAATGTAATGTTATTTTTTAAAAAATAAATAAAAAATAAACAATTCCAACTTTAGATCTTTAAGAAACTAAAAAGTTTTTCTTGTACTAAGCACTCCTTGTGTGTTTCCATCAATAAATATATTTGAAATAAAACGATTTTGATATATGAGAATCAAATATTTTTATGTTGCAGATTTTTTGTGAAATTTAATTTATGTTTTATCTATGCTTTCAATTAACGTTTTTTACAATTGATTGAGAGATTAAAGTCACTTCCTTTCTTACCAGTAACATATTAAAAAATTATTTTATTTTATTTTAATCAAGAATTAAAAATATCAAATTAAGCAAAGTTTCTAAGTTGGAGAAACCAATTTTCTGCAAGTTTTACATGACATGCTAAATTCTTTTAATTTAGACATTTATTTGTTGCAAAATTTAAGAAATTTTATTTGAAAAACATCAATCTAGAACAACCCTTAATAAATTTTACAAACATGAAATTTATAAAGATTTTTGTAAAGAGGTTTCATTTTTTATAATTTTAAAATATTATGATGATGATTAAAATCGCCACTATGTTAATTACACCTGCAAAAATATACTTAGGTCAATAAAAATTGTTTGGTGACAGATTTTAATCGTTATTATATTAAAATTATTAACCTCGATAACAAAGAGATGAAATTGACCTAAATTTAAAACAAAGACTAAATTTAATTTCTTAAGAGATAAGAAATTAAACTAAATTAAAAATAAATTAAAAATATTAGTTATAATTATTTAAACGTTACCGAAGTATGTAACTTACACTTAAAAGAAAGTTAAAATCAAAAAGAAAAAGCGCTGGATATATGCGAGTGGAGTGTGGGAGCAAGAATTTGAAGAAATACAAAAAGATGGGATAATTCACTGGATAGTTTTTCTCCCAAAGTCTTCAAGCTCACAAACGCATATACAAGATTGTGGAGGATTAACAATGCAATAAAAAAAAATTAGCTCTCTTTTCCTTCTTCTCACATAAGGTCATTCAGCAACAAAAACAACTTCATTATACCTTTAAAAGGATTGCTACAAGGCTAAGAGAGTTTGGCATATGCTCAACTCATTTTGTGGTGGAAGACTTCCACCAATGGTTGTACCTTAATGCAACTACAGATTATGGTGCTTTGTTTAGAAAGAAGAAGACATTAAAAAAAACCCCAATTGAGTTTGTTAAACTAAACACATATGGGAGCTTTATGGGGACTCCTAGAAGATTTGGGTTTGGAGGGCTTATTATAGATCACCTTGGACAATGCTTAGCTGGTTTCTCAAGATTAGGTGGCTTTTTAACTAATCTAAATGCGAAAATTATTTGCTATTCTTCGTAGTATTTCGTTGGCTTGGAATAGGGATATGAAAATGTTACTTGTGAATTGAATTCATATTTCAATTTGATTATGATAAATGTCAATCACCACTTAGGGTGGCAAAACGGACTAATTTTCCCCGTCATTGACACACCAAAAACGGATTGACCTGCCTTGCCCCCATATAAAAAAAAAGTGAGTTAAAAGTTTAATTTTTCTTCTTTTTATGCTCAAATTGATGGATTGGTCCGTCAAAAATAAAAAAAGAAATTAATTTATTTCAATTAATTTATCTTTTTAATAAATATTAAATAGTAAATATTTATTAAGAAATAAAAGTTATTACTTTAATTTTTTAATAATAATTTATTTTAAAAAATAAATAGTAATAATATATGTATAGAATATAAAAATATTAATTATACATATATTTTTAAAAAAGGTTGACAATTGACTCACTTCGACCCTACCTTCAACACATTTTTTGATAAAACGGATTGATGGATTAAAAATCTCAATTTACCCCATCAAAGAAATGCACAAAAGTAAATTGATCCAATAAATTAAATCCATTTTGTCATCCCTTTGAGACACATGCCCAGCGCACTTATGTCGGACTTTACTAGCTGATGCTTTAGGAATTTGTAGTACTACATAGTGTAGTGTCTGTTGTTTATGTTCTTTTTATATTCTGGTGAATAAGAAAAAAAATCAAGATGACTAATGGAAAAGTTTGAACAACTAAAATTTCAATAAATTTATGAGGTTTTTCTCTAATCCAGTTTGTAAATACCCCTGAATATAAGTTCTTATTTATTCCATTTTAAATTGCTTGTCACTTAAAAAACATTGATTTATTTTAAATATTTGTTACTTAAGAAAAATTTTAAAAAATTATTTATTTCTAACAAACACCCTTGGCATGTATGCCAAATGCTCAAATAATTAATGGCTAGGTTCTAACTTTATCGAAATTCTATTCTCATTGGGCTATTGAGAAGGAAATTGGACAGGTTTTTCATTCTGGCCTACTTATGTGCAAATACAATTCATGGTCTTCCTATTGAAATGCTTAAATTCAGGATATGTTTCTTTCTTCTTTTGATGCCAAAGTTACTTCAGTTAAGCGCAAATAGAACTTGGAGAGCCAAAAAATTGATTAAGAAGTGCATGTTTTTGCAAGTGGAAAAATATATATGAGACAAAAGTAATTTTATCAAGAAATTCACACTCTTACTTTTACTGTCAGTTTATTTTTATTGGTTATATTTGTATTAAAACACGTACACAATATTTTTAACTTCAATCCAAACATGCATGAAATTGTTGCTACTTCTGAAAGACTGCTCCAATTTGAGTTAAACAAGTAAACAAATTAATAACGAGGTTATAGAATAGATCATGGACAAAATTGATGATGCAGAAGAAGAGGAATTGACAGAGACTAGGTTGAGATTGGGAGAGGAAATGATTGCAAAACCTAGTACATTATCTTTTAAGTTAATAAGGCCATAGGCTTAAGCTTACTTGTAACGCAGAACTTTTGTTCTCTAAGCTTTTCATATCAATTATGTGATTATTTTGTGTAGGACTTCACCACCAATGAAATATCTTTCCTTTGGGCTAAAATTGTAGTATTGACAAACATTCTGTACATAAGATTGGTTACAGATCTTCTGGTATGATTTTTCAGTTTAATTTTGATTAAGTGTTAGTTGATTTTTATTCTTCATTCTATGAATGTACATCAGAATAGGAATTTTATGCATCCCATTCAATATTATATGTTATGAGTTATAATTATAAGTGAAATTTATTTTTTAATATTATAAAGTTATAAACATTATGTTTATTTAATTATTACTTATTCAACCTTAAATCATTTAACTTTAGACTACTGTTTTCACCCATTCAATGATTCAATTTAAAAAACTTTTCTCAAATCACTCAGAACTTTATCTAAAATGAGTAATGGACATGCCCAAGTTAGTTTCCCAAAGAAATCCTTCATTTATTTACATATATTGCACATAACATATTGACATCACATTTAATGTACATGTCTTCAAATCACTCAGAACTTCATCTAAAATGAGTAATGGACATACCCAAGTTTGTTTCCCAAAGAAATCCTTAAGTTATTTACATATACTACACATGACATATTGACATCACATTTTGCTGTTATGTCTACCAAATAGTGAATGACGACCTTCAGCTATCAATTCTCCAGTTGCTTTGTTTTTAAGGAGAACAATTGTCCCAGAATAACCTCCTTTCCTTCCTAACAACCTAGAAGTAATTTCTAGTTCATCCTGCAACATAATATCAATATGTGCATAAGGTCTAACACGCATACATTTAAAATATGTAAAGAGAGTAGCTGGGAAGTTGTTTGTGGTGCAAAGAACCCAGTTGTTAATGGAATCTGAAGCAAAACTCATAATAAGAAGTGGTTGGAATCATGGAATGGCAAGTGGATGGATACATACAATAAACATGTTACTAGCAATGCATTACTAAGGCATGTTTGTATTAAAGTTTATAAATTTAAGTTTGAATTAAACTTAAAATTTTACTTTTCTAAAACTGAGTTTTTATACAAAATTTTACTCTCAAATATATTTTTAGAGTAACTAAAAACATGATCCTAAATTGATTTTATTCTCAATCATACTTTTAACACTAATACTGAAAATCCAAACATACTAAGTCAGTAAGTTTGAACCATAACAAAAGGACACTTTTTTTTAATTCCTTGACATATCTAACTCGAGTCAGGCCAACCCATTTAACAGGACAAAGCTCATCCAGCACTTATTTTTTCCATTCACAAGAATCAAACCGAAGGCAAACCAAGCTTCTTGCCACTTAGACCAATGATCAAAAGAACACTTTCGGAGAGTGTATTAGCATTGTTCTTTCAGATAAGGGACATTCTAAGAACGAAATAGGATCAATCTTATGCCTCTCATTTAATTTTGAAAAGTTGCAATGGTGTGTGCAGTTCATTTACAACGGTAGATCATCCAAATCCATCTAAGAACAGTTCAGCAGGAAGTAATTACAATCCAAAGTACAAGTAATCTAATCAATCTTAAGTTTCTAAATTCACAAACTTCCCCAATGCCTATAGCGTTAGACATGGTTGATATGAGGTCATTATCAATAACCACAACCCAATATAGAGTGGACAAAAAATAATGATGTGAAAGTAGGGTTTGATGTAAATCATGAATCATTAATTTGAACACTTAGAAAAAGAGGCTTTTAAATAAGATAAAAAGAAGGGTGTTGTTATGGTTAGAACTTACGCCAACGCGAGCAGTTGAGAGAAAAGAAATAGACATGTCAACGGAAACATTGATGGGGAGACTCTCTTCATGGATGAGAGCGCCTCCTACCTCATCCACCAGAGTTGCAATTGCTCCATTGGCCAAGTTGCCAGTATTGTCCTGTGAAAAGAAAATTGAATTAATAAAAAAAATAAAAATAATTGATGATAAGAGATAAATGAAAGGAAAGTTACAGCGAGACGAGAGGGGACTTTGAAAGTGCAGGTAAGGAAACCGGGTTGGACATGGTGAACTTGGATGCCAGAGAGGATCAAGTGTTCGTAGAAGGAAGAGTTATCGGTGGGTCTGAGGGAAGGAACAGAGTGAAGTTGTGACACGGCGTCTGATTGTTGTTGAGTTAGTTTCAGCATCTCCCTCGCCTTCTCCATCCTTACCTTCTCAACCTGAGAGCTCTTGTTGGATCTTATCTTGGATCCTCTGCTGACTTCATTTCGGCCTAATGCCCTTGCACATTGTTAATTCCCACTATTTTTCATAAATTATAATTGAAAAATATTAATCATCCTCTCTCTCACAATTCTTTTTTTTTTTATTACTCTCTATAAAATTTTGGAAATCATTCAAGGATTCAACTTCAAAATCAATAGAAAATTATTAAATAAAAAATAAAATCATCAAAATTAATGATTTTTAATAAATTTTATTTGATGATACAAAGTGTGTAAGAAATAAAGACTTATATTGTTAATTATAGTTTTACTTTTTGTAATATACTTCCTCTTATCTCTATTATAAGAAAATAAATAATTTTATAGTAATTAAAAAAATATATTAAAATTAGTTAAAATTTATTTATATTTGACACTAAAATATGTAAAAAAATATATTTATATTTAAGATTAGAATAGTAAAAGAGTACTAATAATATATTTTATTATTAATTTATTTTTAACATATTCTTTATTATTAATTAGAAAAAATCTATTAAAATCATATATAATTATAAATAAAATGAAAAGTTACGTACTAGTACTATAAAATAATTTTATATTATTATTTAATAATAAATTATTATATATGATAAATTTGTTAATTTTTATAATAAATATTTTAAAAATTATATTAATAATTACTTGTGATTAAATGATAATATAAATTTATTTTATATTATCAATATATGAATATTAAACTCAAATAAGATTTAATTACTCTATACTTCATTATAAGTGATAAAAAAATTTTAATAAACTTAAATATATGTAAATTTTAACAAATTTTACCTATTAAATATTAATGATATTATTTTTAAAAATATTTTTTAAACTAATTGTGATTTTATTTTTAGTAAACTTTTATTTTTAATA
>JAMLFT010001619.1:0-29693 GCA_026544285.1 Pachyrhizus erosus
TTTGAAATAAAAATTTGAATTTTATAATTAAATACACAATTAAAATAAATTAAAATAAATAGATTTATAAAAATAAATAAATATTTTGGTAAAGGAAGATATAAGCGTAGAAGGAGAAAAATACAAATTGATTTATAGGATTTTTATGAAGAACCAAAACTCAAAAATAATAATTTTAAGTTATAAAAAAAAAAAATAAAAGAACACAAAAAAAAGGAAAATCAAAAAATATCCTGGCTAGATTTGAACCCAAGTCCAGGGAAAGAAGAGGGGGTGCGCTTGCCATTTGTGTTACGCCCATCCACGTTTAAATAAACAATAAAAACAAAAGTTAAACATTGCGTTTTGAAGAAAAATCAAGAAAACGAAAAAAATGTGAGGTAAGACTCGAACCTGTGCCAAGAGAGGAAGGAGAGTTTAGTAGAGAGTAAAGTTGTCATTAAACCGCTAGGCTCATTGCTGTTAACATTCGAAAATAAATTGTACTTAAACTAACCTTAAAATCCTAAACCGTCATTGGAGCTACTAAACAAGCTCCTTCTCCTTGAGCTCTGTCACCCTACACCTGCCACAACCTCCTTCACCCATCCTCAACGAATTTAATAAGCCAAAAATGGGATGCTAGGACTATATATATAGGCGAGGAACCAACGAAGAAGATATCACATACAGGAACATTTTGTGAAAATTGCCCACGAAACCCAACATCTTTTCTTTGTTTCCCTTGTCAGACAGTTTCGTCTTGATCTTTACTTCGTTTATATCCAATTAGTTGAGCGAAAGGACAAAAGAATCGTGATTTCACACCTTTGCTGGAGCTCCATCAGAAACCAATCCCAACTTGTCGGAAAATCAAATTTAAGGTAAGAGGAGTCTCTATCTTTTGAATTTTTCATTACTAAATCCATTTTGAGCATGTTAATGACTTGATAAACCTTTAAAATTAGTTTGAATATAGATATATTGTTAGAAACAAAAATTCAAATTTTGTCTCTGTCACCATGAGCATTTTTACTCCAAGCTTTGTTTAATTCCAATGGGTCATTGAATTGGGATTCATATGACAATAGTTAACATTCATTTGAGGTTATGAATTAATCTGAACACGTATTTAGGGAAAGTTGACCCAAATTTGAATGATTTAGAATGGCACAAATTGAGGGAGAAGATTCTGATTTTAAAAGGAATTTGTTTTGTAAAATACTAGGATAGGAAGCTTGTTAGGCAAAGGAGAAATAGAGAAAATCAAAAGTGAAGAAGAATAATAGCAAAAAGAAAACAAGGGAGAATCAAAAGGAATGGTGGAGAGTGAGAGGTAGCTAGAAACAGGGAAGAAGACGACGAGGGAGTGAGAATAGTAAGAAAGGGGGTGAGAATAGTAAAAATGAAAATAATAATAAAATAATGAAAGGAGGAGAAAGAAATAAGAGAGAAATAATTGAAGAGAGAAAACAAAAAAAAGTAAACATAAAAAAAATTAAAGATAAATTTACCCTTTTTCTTGCTATTATGATTATAAATACAGTTATATTGTTTGAAATTTTTATTTAATTAGTAATATTATTGTTTCTACGTTGTATGATGATACTTATGTGTATTTACTGTCTCTAATGGCAGTAGAGAAGTCCTTATGTCTTATGAAATTGTCTCAAGTAGATAGTAACTAGATAAATAACCCTAAGATAAATGATGAAATATGAAATCTTGACAGTTTGAGAAATTTCCTTAGACAGAGGTTGAATAACACTTGAGTGATGATCAATTAATAGATGTGAAAGAAAGTCATCATAAAAATGTTACCTCTAAGCTCAAAACTACTACCAAAAAGGAATAAACGAATGGAAGTGAGGAGAGAAGGATGAATAAAAAACCTAACAATTAGAAATCTTAATTATGCACAATGCAGTAAGATAAGAGCATATGATAGTTAGAAATGATATATTTTTATGTGTTTAAGGATAGATGACTCACTCCTACAACCCCCTACCTTTCAGATACCGATGATAGACAAATTTCATCCATTGTTTCACCTAATGGTCATACCATTGGGAGGAGGATGGACCCATGACCCATTAATTGGAGATAACACCTTCACAAGTTATATGAGATTTTCCTTTAGGCCTCCTAGTGCCATAGCTCCTTGGCAATTTTCTCATATAGACATCTATGTTATCTTAACGCAAACGCTGCCACCCAAATATGCTAGGGTTCCACCTGATATTCCTGCAGCTCCCAAACATGCCCAACCCTCTCCAAATCCAAACTCTTCTATAAGCTTAGTCCTAGTCAGAGCTAATAATCAAGAAGAAAGGGAAGAATCACCAGAGAAAGAAGACTCCTCTGAGTATTCTGACTAAAAATCATTGAGGGGATTAGAAGTTAATCCATTTTTGGATTGATGTAGACATATTAAAGCATAGTCAATGTTTTGGAGATGTAATATTATACAGTTGTACTTTGACGTTTTTCAATACATGTCAGACTGAGTTTTGATGTTTAATTATAAGTTGCATGAATGTTATAAGAATAATTAGTTATTCTCAAATCGTAACTCCCTACCATTTAGAGTTTTAAATTTTATTCGATTTATTCACACTTGGAAATAAAAATATTTGACAAAAATTTTATTAAATTAGATAAATGAAAAAGGACATTACACTAAGAAAAAATATGTATTATCTTCACCCAAAAAGAGTCAAGTACGTTCATTAAAGGAATTAGAGGCATATGCCTACATGCATGAGGTAGTTGAACTTAGAAATGAACTTTAGGTTTTTCCCTTGGATTACATGATTAGATAATTAGTAGGCTTGATTATTCTATTCATACAAATTGTTAATATTCATTATTTGTGACACCATTTAAATATCTCTTTTACTTCACTATCTTAAAGTTTGAAATCAAGAAGTCATGTAAATGCTTGTTACCTTATCGTGTTTTAATAAAAATAAAAATAAAAAGCCCAAACTCAACTTGATTTTTATCATTTAGAATGCATATGAGAATCTAAAGCAAAAACTTCCATTTTCCTTCCTTTGCTTTTAGTAAAATTTGAAACCAACATTAAGAGAGACAAAGCCAAATTTTAATTATTTTCTATCATATAAGTAGATATAGGCTTAATTAAGAATCATTCTTTAACCATGAAATTCTCAAGCTATATAAGACAAAATTTAGATTTCTTCCTTGCTCTTTAGCTATTGTAAGCTTTGGAGAGCAAAACAAGTATAGAAAATAAATGATTACTTAAAATGGCCATAGGATATGGCTTGTTAGTAGCCTGTCTTATGGTTCGTAAATCAATAAGACAATACTATAATAAACTAAAATTAACATTCTTTTTAAGTAAAAATATTTACAGCATAACCTTTATATTTGGAGCATCGTAAAATAAAAAATAAACTATCAACAACACAAATTTTAACCACAAAAAATAGAGTCAAAGTTGCAAGAAAATAAGAAGAAAAATAATAGGATTCATTACCAACATGTAAGATAAGAAGATAAAAATTAATCCCCCACTCATCCTTTATACCTTGTTAATGAGAGAAGGGAGAAAGAGAAAAAGGGCTTACTCTAAGGCTCCTTGGTGGAAGAAATATGCTAACTTTGATGAAGGTTGAAGAAGATGAAAGGTTGGTGTTTTAAGCTTTAGGATAGAAATGAAAATGAAAGTGTGTGCTCAAGAGTGACTCTTGGCCAGTAAGGAAAAAATGGAGAAGAAGGGATGTTGTTGTGTTGTTTAAAAATAGGAGGAAGCTTTGGAGAAAGAAGGATGATGTCATCTTGCTTATATAATAATGTACTTACACTTAATTAAATATAAGAAACATGTGTTTAATGGGGAGAAGGAAGGCTGCATGAACTTCATCCACTATAGAGGTTCCTTTACTCAGCTCGCTACCCCTTAAGGTTTCTATATAAAGGTTTCTCCACTTTGGTCATTAGGGATCGATTTATGTACTAAAAACTTGTCTTTTCCAGTTTTTATAGCAAATGAATTTATATTATGTTGAGACTTTATTTCATTATAAGAATAATTATTATAAATTAATATTATTATTTTTAATTAATTTCTAATTTTTAATACTTATTTAAGTATTTTTATATCCAAAATTCATATTAAATTCATTTTGGCTCAATAAATTCTCTTTTTTTTTTAAATTAAAATTATACTTTTATGCATTTAACCCAAAAATAATTTGACTTTGTTAGTTTCATCAAGTTTTAAAACTAGAATAATACTGGTTGACCTAGCACATAGTTAGGGCCTTCTATTATTTTTTTTCATAAGTTTATGAAAATTCAAGGAAAAAAATAGAAGAACTATATTTAAGTATATAGAACATGCTTCTAAGCTTAGATTTTCATGTTACAGTGATTTGAGTCTTTTCTTCACGTCAACAACAAATATTGATAAATCGGGATTGAATAATTATTTTTACAATTCTTTGAACCTCATGAGAAAATATTTTTGTTTTAAATAAAGAGCTTTATAGGACAATACCTTTGGTTCATCTTAACAATTTTTTCCAAAATATTTGCAAAAAGATTTTAAGAAACAACACAATTCAAACTACTTTGTATTTCCTGTTGCCATTTCATTATTTTATTTTATTTTATCTTCTATCATTTCTTATGGAGCATATACAACTTTTGGTTTAACTGTATTTCATCTTCTAGAAGCAATTACAAATTGTATGCTCTTGGAAATTGTATTTGTAATAATATTTTACTTCTTAAATAAGCATTCTGGCTATTTGTGTTATAGATAACTGCATATAAGAAAAGAAACTTCATGGACTTGATTTATGCTTTTAATCTTATGTTCCTCTAAATGATGACTTGGTTGTTCTTTTCTTAAGACAAATTATTAGTATAAATTCATAACACTAAAAGTTTGTTAACATTTAGTTATCATTAAAACTTGGATAAATTATGTGTTTGACCTCTCAAAATAAATTGAAATACTGGTTTAGTCTCTTTAAAAATTTTATACATTTTAGTTCCTATATTTTAATAGAAACCCATTTTTTTTATTTCTAATCATGGACTGAATCTACCTCATTTTATATAAATGTAATGACGAAAAGCATATAAATTGTTTTTATAGAAACTAAAACTAATATTTTAAAATATTTTGAAAGAGTCAAAATATTTTTATTTTTAAACATTTTTACATTTTCTTTAACTCATGCTTTGTCTTATAAATAATTTTATTTAATTATATTGGACCTACTATTATTTTTATGTCATTGAATTATCATCAACGTATTTTTAAGGCTAGTTTGCTTTATAAATAAGTTGATTTAGTTTAGACCACTTGTTAATTCCTGCTTTTTGAAAGGAATATATTGGTGGATATTTTTATATAAAATTGTAATCATATGTTTTTTTATAAGACTTGATAACCTATATTTAATTTTTTAATTAAAATAAATTATCAAACTATATCATAAATATATGTTAAAATAATTCTAATTATAATTTATTAATATATTCTAACTAAAATATAAATTATACATTAATAAACTTAAAAAATATTTATTGATATTCATTCATTTATTTTAAAATAATCTTAATTATAATTTATTAACGTATTTCAGCTAAAAGAATATATGAGTGTATAATAGCAAATCATTTTCTTAGATAACGATAATAATGTTAATTTTTATTTCCTAATTTAAATTAAGGAGTTGCTTTAACTAAGACAAGTTATCCACTCTTATTTTCATAAACGAAATTTTAGCTAAATCATTTTTGTGGATTATTCTTTATAAAATAAAATAAATTTTTATTTACTGTTACAGTTATTCCCCAATTTAAATTAAAGAGTCGATTTAGCTAAAACAGCTTGTTAAACTCTCTTTCTTAAGAAGGTTGCTTTCGTTGAGAAACTGTGGTGAATTACAACACGAAAATTTACTCTCATGTTCATTTAATTTAATTACTCAACTTATAAAATTTTCAAACCTCTAGCTGATATTTCAATTTTGAAAGATGATACAGCTTTGAATTTTTGAATGCATCGGAAGATATATCAGAGTGAGAAAATCCTTAGTCAAGATAAAAAAAACCAAATTCATAAATTCTTTTTTTTTATCATTTAGTTTCTTATTTTATTTTTGGTCAAACAAATATTTTAAATAAATTAAATAATTACATAATTAATTATAAAATAATTATTTATAATAATATGATTTCTAAGATAAATCACTATTGTATGTGGTCTATCATGGATCATCATCAATGATTTTTAAATAAATTTCGATCTTATAATATTACGATATATCCTTTACATTTTAACATTATTAATGACCCTTAGATAAATTTCAATCTTATAATATTATAATATATCTTCTACATCTTAACATCATTAATAACATTTAGATAAATTTCGATCTTATAATATTACGGTGTATCATCTACATTTTAACATCATTAATAACCTTTTATATAAATTTTAATCTTATAATATTAAGGTATATCTTTTACATCTTAACACTATTAATGACCTTTAAATAAATTTTCATCTTATAATATTATGATGTAATCTTTACATCTTAACATTATTAATGACTCTTAAATAAATTTCAATCTTATAATATTATGGTGTATTTTCTACATCTTAACACTATTAATGACATTTAGATAAATTTAGATCTTATAATATTATGGTGTATCATCTGCATCTTAATATTATTAAAAACCTGTAGATAAATTTTGATCTTATAATATTAAAGTGTATCTTTTATATCTTAATATTATTAATAACTTTTAGATAAATTTCTATCTTATAATATTAAAGTGTATCTTTTATATCTTAATATTATTAATAATTTTTAAATAAATTTTCATCTTATAATATTATAATATACTTTTTACATCTTAACATTATTAATGACTCTTTGATAAATTTTAATCTTATAATATTACGAGATACTCTCTGCATCTTAGCACAATTGTTGCTTATCTTATGGTGGTCATTGTTAGAGACGATTTTGTGACGACATTTTTTTTTATTATCAATTCTTTACCTCACCACGTCCCTCTCTCCTTCAACCACTTGCCGTTCACTGTCATGGTTTGATTCCCTAATTACATGACGATGTTGAACTACACAAACAACGATATAAGAATATGAGGATGAGATTGATTTGAAGATAAAAAATTATGGTGTCCCATAAATAACTTATAATAGTGATACATTTCAGACATTGTCTTTTAATAAATAGGAATGAACAAAATTTAATTTATATATTTCCTTACTATAAATATTAGTGATACTCATTTTTACACTTTTTTTTTAATACTGTTTTTGTAATTAATTTAAATTTATTAAAAATTATTAATTTTAATAAACCTCACATTTAAATCATGACAAAAAATCGTTAAATAAAAAATAAAAAATATTAAATTTGATATTTTTTAATAAATTTCATTGAATTATATAATGTGCTTTTTGTTTTTCTTTTCTTATACATAATCATACTTTCAATTCAAAGTCATTTACCAACATTAATTTTTCCACCCTTTCAATTTTTTTTTCTAGGAACAGAAAGAACATATTATAGTAAAAAGAGGATCAGAATACTCCAATAAGGGCACCTGAACATATAAAATTATAATAGTAGACACCCCCATGTGTCAGACAATGTATGCACTTAAAGTTGAAATTAAAGAGCCAAAACATGTTTTTACCAAATCCCACTTTTGATACACATTTATAAATTCTCTTCCTTTTCTACAGATTCAAAATTATTAATGCTGTTGGCACAGCAGCTTTAAAAAATCAAACACTTAGAAAAAAAAATTTGCGCCTATAGTAAAAGATGTGGTTCATTCTTCTTCCATAATCGAAGTGATAAATTTAGAGGAATATAATAAACTGATATTTGCATGTCTTTTCTATGTTGACATTATAAGCTCACGGTTTTATAAATTTGGACCACCGAGTTGTTTCCATGAAACATAAAATAAAGCAAATAAAATAAAATAAATTATTTTATTTCTGCTAACTTATGTTCCGATCATTGTCATTACTTCCGTTTTGTTTAAAATATCTCCACTTAGAAGATAGATTAGAACTTTCTACTACACTTTTACTACCTTTTTTGCGTGAAAATGTTCATGCACTTATCTTTCTTCTAATTAGACGAACTAAAATTCATCTTAAACATAAAGGACTGCTTCCCTCAATCAAGGATCTACAGAACCTTTTTACTTTCTTCTACATTAAAGAAAATTGACAAATGTTGGACACTTGATATATAATTAATGAGAAATTTTATTTATACAATATCTTTATAAATAATTATTTTTATCTTAAATAATATTTTGATTTCAATAAAATATAATGTTTTTTATTTTAATTTTTTAAGTTTCTTTTAATCCTTAAAAAATTTAAAAATTTTAATTTTAATTTATATTTTCAAATAACAACATTAACTGATAATATAATAACAATTTTGATTATTCAATAATTTATAATATCTTTAGAAAATTTAATAGAATAATCATATATAATTAATTTTAATAAAATGTATTTTTAAATTCTTATTTACTTAAAACAATTTATTATATTAAACTAATTAATAAAAGATTTAAAAACACATTTTAAAAAAAAATTATACATGATTGTTCTGATAAACTTAATGATATAATGAGTTACTGGATTATCAAAATTATTGTTATATTATTATTTAAAAAATATTAAAAATTAAAATTAAAATATTATTTGATATTAAGAACTAGAATAAAAATATATATTTAAAATATCAATATCAAATTTTTTTTCTTAAAAATCAAAATAAATAAGAGTTATTTTTCAGGAACAAATTTTATATACAAGCCATGAAAATATTTTCGTACCATACCATTCTTATATTTAAAAAGATTCCTCAAAAACCTTTGAAATGAACCCTTTCCCGTTTCAAAAAGTAAATATATAAAAGTTATCGGGTGACTAAAGACAAAGTTTGTTATATATATCTTAAATATTCTAAAGGCTTTTTTTTCTTCTGTAAAATGAAAGCGTTAATTAAAAAAAAAATTTCTTCTTGTTTCTATCCTTAGAATATATGTGATCTCATATATATAATATTTTTTTCTGGTAGATAATGAGATAAATTATACTGTTTAAAAATCATAAATCATAATGATATATAAATATTTTTTCTATAACAGCAAAATATTTTAAAAGTTTAATTTGTATGCATTTTGACAGTAAAATTTTTAAAATATTAATATTGTTAGTATAATTTTTAAAATAATTATTATAAAAATTAATAAATTTATCACGTTGGTTTATAGTATAAAATTATTTGTATCGTCAGTACCTAAAACATTTACTCATGTTAATGAAAATTCTTAAATGTTAAAAATTATCTATGCATCATTATTTAATTTTAAAATTCAATGACAAAGATCTGTTGGGCACCTGACAAGATAGGCATCACAGACATGTCAGTTGGCAGATTAGTAGTTACAGAAATAACAATAGCAAATTGCCTTGGTGACACAAGATATCTGCTTTTGTGCAACTTTATATTTTTCTTTTGGCTGTGTCTTCCGAAAGATATTTAGTTTCTTTTTGGGATTAGTTCATTCTTGCAAACTGAATTTGCTTTGTCTAAATCATCTGAAATTCTGAGCAGTGGGAAGAATTGGGATAAAGACAAATAATCCAAGTTATTGATATAGTTCAAAGAAGGAAAGCAAAAGAGCTTGGAAGATGGACTTTGGGCTCCGCCACTTTTCAGAACTATCTCTGCTTATAGACCTTTGGAACTGATCTTGTTTTCCCTGAAGACGGAAGAGACATAATTAGAAAAGAAATATCCTAAACGTTATGAATGTGTTTTCATGGAAGGACTTGTGTAAGGAGGAAAGTGAAAATGTTTATTGAAATATATCAGTTATTCATTTACATTTTGAATCCTCAAAAATGAACGGTTATGAGATATTGGTAACAAATAAAACATTGCTGATAAGAAAGCTAGTCAAGTACCATCAGAACTTTCCTTTTTCTTTTCATAAGTAGAGTATATTTTGTTTTGAATATATTGAAATCTTGTGGTAGCAAAATTGTGTTTTAAGCTAACAAGTAAAATAACTCATAACATGTCTTGATTTTACCTCCATTGCATCCTTGAGAGGTCCCCAACATTCCATTCTGTTGTATTTTTGTGAGCTAGAATGAAAATATACTCTAACTATTGAATCCAGCAATTCGGGATGCTCACGGAAAAGTGCAGAATCTCCACAATGAATTGCTTTGAGTACCTGGCATACTCAAGTCAAGAATCCAACCATGCGTCATACATTTAGGCATGACTACAATTCTCTTTTTCTCTAAAAAACACACATCTTAGGAAATGAGAGACTCATCCTTGTATAATTAATAATAGGAGAACATAGCATCAAACGAGCAGAGAACTCAACACAAGGTTATAAATATGACCTTCAGGAAAAAAAACCTCCTCAAGAATTCATTAAATTTTTTCAATTGGAGCAACGAGTTGTGCATATACCAGATAGAATACAAATTGCACAACATGCAAGACAAAAGTGGAAGTTTAACCTATCACTTCTACTTTTCCATGTGATTTATTTGTAAACCTCCTTTATAAGCTTTTATATTTGTTTTGAGCAAAGGAAAGCTTTGCCAAGAAACAGTTTCACCAACACCCCCCTCACACACAATACTTTAATGAAAGTTTTTCAGGAGATTGACATGCATAATGCTTAGATCAGTCCTGGAATTCAGATTTTTCTGTTTTAATGGGATATATAAATTAAAATGCAAACATACCAAAGGCATTTCCTTGGAGAATATGTGATATCTCAATTCAGCAGCCATATCCAGGAAGGAATTGGGACCACTGACAAAGCAATGAACATGTAAGCACATATCATTTTGCACTTTCTTCCATTCAGCTACAACATCATCCTTCTCGTACCACCCTCTCAACTAAAAAGTCTCAGAAGGAATTATATACGTAAAATACCATAAATTAAGAGAACTAAATGTTCTTGCTCAAAATATGAATTGGACACTAGTTTCGAAGCTAAGCATGCAAGAGTAAAGATACTAACCTGCTCTAGGTTGATCACATTGGACACAGCTAAAGTAAGATTAGCTGTAAAGTCACAATGGGATAGAATGTAGGTTCTTGGAATAATACTTGAATGTTTGTTTATATGATCTTCCAATAGAACAACCTTCAGCTTTGAAGCTTCAAATCTTGCTGAAGGAACCAATAGCCTAACAGCCTAAATAAAATAAAAACAAAACCCTCTTATATAAGGAATACTGGTGATACTAATTATAACACATCAAATAACAATATTTTGTATTGCTATACGAGACAAAGATATCCAAAGTTGTAAGATTAAGCTGAATTCAAGAAATAGAAGGAAGGTATTTGGTGTTCATTGACTACTGTGAGCAATTTGGACGGATCTCAAATTGCAAACAGTTATCTCATGAAGCATATTGGTTTTGTGCATGAATCAAGAAACGGAATCTTAATTTTGTAAATTGGAACTGGAAGCCAGAAGTCAGATCACCCATGGAAGCTGTTTATCCACAATTCAGTGATAACTGAAATACAGCCAATAGTCAAAGAATGCAATCGCAATAGGCCAGCAAAAGTCAAAATATTTTACATGTATAATCTTAAAATCTCTACAGATAAGGAATTGAAATACAGGAAGCACAATTCCATTTACACATTTCACATATGAATAAGGAATTCAAATAAATAAATCATTTCAGGAACTGAGGACTTTCTCCTGCATCTGGCCTAAGAATTTCAAGTTCCTCCTTTATCATTAAGATGGGAAAAACACAATGCTGGGTCTTGGGAGTTGAGTTCAGGTTTGCATACTCCCTCTATTTCAAAACAACTGTCGTCTTTGAAGTATTAGTTTATTTCAAATTACTTACTATCCTTTTAGAAAGGACAAAACTTAAATGCAGTTTCTTAAGTACTTTTGGTGTTATTCTTCAATTGGAATTTGAGTTTCACTTTGATAATTTGCATAATATAGGATTGAGTAAACTATCAACATAGGTTACCCTAACGAAACTCTAATTCTAATCGAAGAACAATATTAAAAGCACCTAAGGAACCACATGTGTTTTGTCCTTTTGGAAAACCAAGAACTGGAATAGGCGCATTAATGAGATGAGCGGGTAATATAGTAAAGTGAACTTAGAGTTCCCTGAAATTGATAGTACCTAATGATTCATCCTTGTGCATAATCTTAAGGTGACTGTTATATATTTTTTATTGCTTAAAGATCCAACAGCGTTATTATCTATAAGTCAATGTGGTACTAGCAATTCTTTTCACGTTTTGGGAACAAAACAGATTGTTATAGTTAGGGGATGGAGTTTTTACAATAAAAAGGGGCTCCAAGTGAAGAAAAGGGATAGATCTAGTATATCCAGAGTTCACTTTATAAATTCGTGGAGAACTATAAATCTGACATCAGAGCAACCTATGTCATATCACTGATGTTAAAGTTTGGACTCTAGAGGCTATTATTTTCTGTATCATTTGATTTACATATTAAACATACATTGATGGATGAGTATATGCTACAACCTGTATATGTGTGTTACATGACATTATGAACCAATAAAACTTCAATGGTACATTGTATGCTGAAATAGCACTAAGAGACCCGAAGAAGAAACAGCAAAAATACCCCTTTTGTCAGGAGATATAACAATAGCAGATAGATAGGACATTAAACATGCAAATTCATGACCTTAAAGGCCTACAAAGCTAGCCACATAAAACATGTAAATATCCACAACAAAAAACCAACAATTCCCCTTATGCTAGCCATTAAATCTAAAATGCAGGCAGATAACACTGAATGCAAGACAATGGCAGGACATATCAAACTAAAAGAGAAAGAAGGGCACCTCAGAAACAAGGGTGTTGTAGGATGGTGTGGCATTGCTGATGGACAAGAGAAAGGGTCTGCATCTAGTGGATCGTTTTGACATCATGTGGTCGGAGGTGAAGAACTCTCTGGTTGGTGAGAATGAAGAGGCATTGTAAGCACAAAGACATGCCATTGAAGATGCATAACACAGTGCTCCTCTTCATGTTTCACAGGCCACCATTGTCTTCTTTTCAAGCCTTAAGGAAAAACAGCGATGGAGAAGGAAAGAGAAAGTAAAGTGGCGTGGGAAAATTGGTGTTTTTGGTTTGGCTCCTTCATGTGGACTGCGATTCAGAGACCCCACACCCGAAAATCTCCATCACTCCATTTCTTCCACACGATTTTTTTTATTATTTTAAAAAATTATAGAAAATAGAAATCAAAACTTATATAACATATTATAATTTAAAGACGATGCATGGTTTGAGAATGGAATTGAACGTTGTGCCATTCCATCAAAGATCTCAAATTTTCGATAACATGTTGTGGATAATGTAGTGATGTGGCTTTACTTGGGTCAACAGTTCTGTTTGAAGCGAATCCGGATTTGCTTGAGGCCTTGAACTTACTCAGGCTTTGCTATTCACACGTCTGTTTTTTAAGTTCCTCTCATTCGTTTAATTTTTCTGGTTTTTTTTTTATAAAAATATTATTGATACACATTTTTTTTTTGTATATTTCAACAAGATTGTTGAGATATACCTCATTTATTTTCTGTTTTTTTATGAAAATATTTTTTTATCACATTTCTTTTATATCTTGACAAGATTTATTGAGATATATAATTATAATATAATTGTATATCTTTATAAAAATTTATCGAGATACACAATAAAAAAACATATTCTTGTTGTATATTTTGACATATTTAATCTAAATACATAATAAAAATATTTTTCATACAAAATTTTAATGACATAGACAAAATATTTATTTTCGTTGCATATATATGGATAAAAAATTTTACCCAACAGAACGTATTAAAAACATATTTTTAACTTAACTTATTTTATTACTTTTTTTTGGTCCTAATAATACTAGTTGTAGACTTTATTCTCACTTGGTCATGTTTTATATTAAGGGAACATTTCAAAAGAATTTATGAACGAGAGTATATGAAAATAGCTTACTACTCTTAAAAATTGTTTACACTTTATTTTAATAAGTTCCATGATAAACTTCCTGGTACAAGTGTTTATGTAATAAGAGTTTATTGATGTAAAAAAACAAAGAAAAAGGGTTTATTGAATAAAAACGCTTAACTAAACCAAACTATTTACCTAAACATGCTTTAAGTACATCTTAAAAATATAACATAATTTGATATAAGGTTAAAAAAGTGATATGCTTTAATTCCATAAAAGGATCAAAATCAATAAGAATAAAATAAGCCTAACCGTTTTATTTTAGTTTTGATTAATATTTTTATTATTTATTTTATTTTATTTTATTTTGTCTTTGATAAAATATAAAAATATATTTCAATTTATCACTTAACATATTTTACATTTAAATATATTTTTAATTCTTATAAAATAAAAAGTTTTGATTTTAGTTCATATAATTTTTTTACTTTTTATTTTTTAAAAACTGAAATCACTATTTTTTATTCATGTAAAATGTATAAAATATGACTTTGGTCATTATAAGAAAAGGTTTGTTTTTCTTTGATTCCTCAAAAAATTATAATAATTATTTTTTATTTTTAATATTCATTTTAAAATAAATAACTTATTTTAAAAATTTAAAATTTTCTTTAAAATTGTCACATATTAACATAATACCATAGATTATAGTAAATGTTATTTAAAATAGTCATTTTATCTTTTAAGTAGTTAACGAGTGTTATATAATATTAGAGATAAAAAATAATTATTTTTAATTTTTAAAAATTAAATTAAATAATTTATTTTTATAAGAATCATAATCAAAATATACTTATTTTATATTAATAAAATATATTTAATATTATATTTTATTATAGACATGATTGATTGAACGAATTAAAAATAATATCTTCATTAGTGTAATTTTGAAAATAATGTAATTGTTATGAGATTATGACTTTGATTAAATCCTGTAAAATATTAACTATAATATCATTTTTACGTAGATTAGTATTAAAGATTTTTTTTGACAAAAATAAAATTTCTTAACACAGTCAAGATATGATGAACAAGTGATAAATACTTATAAAAGATATTTTATACTAAAGTTAATTACGTTTTCATCCTAATAACAATGTATAATAAATGTATATTTACTATAATTAGTGAGAGTGATTTAATTTTTTAACATAAAACTCAAGACTTTCAAAGAAAAATATTATGTTCTTTTAATATAGCGATATCATAACTTTATTTTAGATAAATAAAGAATACATTGCCCATGAATGCATCTTAAAAGTCGTGTGTTTTAAACGCTCACTTTAACCAACATGATCTGGATTGTGAGTATTTTAAATTGAGGTAACCCACTCATATTTATTGTAACCTCTTATCCAATCTAATACCAAAAACATTATTTAAACATTTTACCTCCTGTTTTGACCTTTGAGTTTGAGGAGCAGCTCAAGTAAAAGGAGTCTAAGATTTTTTAATTACATGATTGAGTTTTGATATAACTATTTATATATGAAAAAGAATTTTATCCAAGAGGATGTTTGACAATATCTTAAACAACACATTACAATAATATCTCATATATTTTATTATAATTTAAGAAAATATTATTTCTTTTTTTAATCTATAAAAAACTCTTTACGTATAATATATATAAAACATGGATAATGAATATAATTGTATTATAAAGATATAAATATAATTTAATTTTTATAATTAATTGTAACTTAACGTCTTTAGATGAAAAATGAAAAAAAAATATTTTGATACAAAAAAAATGTCTTTTAAAATTAAAATAAGCAAACGATATCATTATAATTTATTCTATCTTAAAAGATATATGTTCATTGAGAAAATATTTTTAAAAATAAAAAATTAAGACCCATTTGAAAGTTATTTTTAAAGAAAATAATTATTCAACAAACTTTTATGAGTTAAATATTATTTTGATTTTTGAAAAATAATTTTTTTTAGTTCTTGAATTTTTTATTTTAATAATAAATGTTAAAATTAAAAAAAATTAAAAAAGAAGAATATATTTTTTAAAAGACTAAATTAAATAAAGATCTATTGAAATCATATTTAAACCAATTTTTAATATATAATTTTTTCTAATCAAGTATAAAAAAACTCTAAAAATGTATATGACAAATATTTTTCCTTAATTTACCTAATTAAGTTGTTGTGAATGTAATTGCCATCAAGTCGAAAAGGAATCAACTACTCACAGAACCACGAGTGATGAATGATGTAGAAGACACATGTCAACTGTTTCTCGTAGTCAAATATCAGCGACAAATACCTCTACCAGCTTGATATTTTAGTTAGCACACCGTGACAGTCAGAGTTTTCTTTTTCCTCAATCAAGGGTCGTCTCATTATTTATTAGCACAAAGTGACTGTGTTACCATCATTTCTCTGCAAAATCAAACTTTTCCTTCCTAAAACATATCACATTCTTTCACTATCCGTCAATAACATTCTTGCGAATGTACTCTGTTGAGTAGATGACAGAGAAATGTGAGTATAGACTGCTCTAGGAATCTCACCTGCCCCTTACGGTACAGTTCTATACATTCCTTTTTCTCACATTTTGCTTCCTTTCCTTCCAGAGTAGGATCTATGGACCTTGCATCTGTATTGATGATATTGCTTTTTCTGAAGAATATGCCAAAACTGTGCTTATGTGGGTGTCTGTATTTTGGGGAAAGTGAGTTAAAAGCTGGATGCTTTACCTTAACTGCTTTTCTCTTGAATCGTTATCTTCATTTCCCTTATTTGGGAACCTCATCTCAGTTTTCACTTTTCATTTTTCATTTTTGGGCTTTTTGTTATTTTCGATTTCTTCATGGTTTTCCCCGTAAGGTGTGTTATGGGTTATGCGATTGTTGGTCTTTGCACTAGATTTGGTTCAGTTTTGGCCCACATACTAGCATCCTCGTGTGAAAAATTCCTTCACTCATTGGGCTGTTGGGAGAAAGCTTTGATTTTTCTTGATAAAAGTTTTTGAGTTTTTTTTGGAAAAGAAAAACACGGTTATAGAACATTACGCATCTATAAAGCTTGATCGTGTTTGGTTGCTAGTATTTAGTAGGTACTTGTCAATTTCTCGCTTTCTGTCTTATTTCATGTTCATATCGTCATTGATAAAAATGTTGATCTCTGTTTCTTCTCCCTTCTTTTAACCTTCAAATTTAGAAATTTAGAAAGAACATTTGTTGCCCTCTAGGGTTAGGCTTTTGGGTTTTATACATTTGTTGTGCTAATTTATTTGAATAATATGGTAAGGCTAAAACCTGATTTTCCTTGCAATTTATGTAAAGGAGATATCCTGGTAAGTTGTTTTCCAAGTTTATTTTTTAAAAAGAAGAAAGCATCAGCATTTAGTTGAGCTACATGTTTTTTTTAATAGATTTGATGATACTTTGCTCTCCTTTCTAGGTGTTTTTATCTTGAAATAGTAGTAATTAGCAAACATGGCGCTGGGGAAGAATTCCCGAGGCGAGGGGAGGAAGTTGTCAAACTACTGTTCAACGGTACCTGTTGCCGTGTTCGTTGCATTTTGTTTAGTTGGTGTATGGATTGTAATGTCATCCATTGTGCCAATTCAGAATTCAGTCATTGAGGAATCTGAGACCATTAATGATGTTAAAAATATAGCAAGCGATTCCAAACAATTTGAAGACAAATCTGGTGATATGCCAGGAGAATCAGCACAGGGAGATAGCCAGACTCAAAAATCTCAGAGTGGTGATAGCCATCCAGAAAACCAGGATGACCAAAAGGGAATTGAAAAAATGTCTGATAGTATTTCAGAAGAAAACCAGGAGGTTGTTAGGGATAACTCAGATGAAAAGAATGATTTGGAGAAGGGTCCTGGGAATACTATTGAGAAGAATGATCAAATGAGGAATGTCAAGCCAAGCACTGATGAAAAGGAGAAAGAATCAGATGGAAGCTTAAATTCAGAATCTGAAGAAACAGAAACTTTGAATGATCAAATTCATGATGATGAACTTAGAGGATCAATGGAAACTTTAGATGAAAAAGAATCTGACAAGAGCACAAATGATAACAAATTAGGGACAGAAAAGAGTATGGGTGAAGTCACACAACAAGATGAGATGGCTAGTGAGACTGAGGAGGAGAAAATCAAGAAAAATCTGCATTCAGAGACAACACAAAGTACTGGAGGGAGTAACAGAGAAAGCCATGAAAACAATCCAGCTTCAAAAGAAGTTTCTATTACTGGTACCCCATCAGAAACTTTTATTAAAACTAGCACTGAAAATGGAACATGGTCAACTCAAGCCACAGAGTCACAACATGAGAAGGAATCACAGAAGTCTTCGGCTTCTATTGACAGCAGATCATATGACTGGAAACTTTGTAATACAACTGCAGGATCAGAGTACATTCCTTGCCTTGACAATTGGCAAGCAATTAGAAAGCTTCAAAGCATAAGGCACTATGAACATCGTGAGAGGCACTGTCCTGATGATGCTACCACTTGTCTTGTTTCTCTGCCTGACGGCTATAGAATCCCAATTAGGTGGCCCAAAAGCAGGGAAATGGTATGCAATACATAAACTGGATGAAAGCCACATGCTGTTACTTAATAATGAAATTCAATATTATGGTGCCTATTGCAGATATGGTACAACAATGCTCCACACACAAAACTTGTAGTAGATAAGGGTCATCAAAACTGGGTCAAAGTTACCGGTGAATACCTTACTTTTCCTGGTGGTGGAACTCAGTTTAAACATGGCGCTCTTCATTACATTGAATTCATTCAGAAAGTAAGCCTTTCTCAGGTTTCTGTGTTGCAATGCTCTTGCTAATATGTTGTTTAGCATAGTCAACTGCTCTTTGATAGGAATTCTGGTCCAATACTTGCCGAGCATAGTAATGCATAGAGCTAATTGCCAAGTTTATTATAAGGAATAGGGAGACTAAAGAGGGGACATGTATTGGGTGCAGATTGCCTAGTTGGGGATTGAGAGAGTCTCTCAAGCATGGGGGAAATTATCCCTTTCTCTTGTTTCCTTTTGTTACAGACATTGATAATACAATTATAGGGTATAGAGTATAGACTTCATATGGTTTATTCCTATCACTCTTAGAACCTGATTCTTAGTGATGGGAAAACAGAAACCTCTTACTTAAGTAACCTAGGAACATGCTGTGCACATAATATATTGACATTTTTTTGAGGAAGTTACATTGTTTATACCTTTCCCGTTTTCTCTAAACACCATTTTCCTAAATTGTAATCAAGTCTCTACATAATAATATGTACAGAAATAGCTGAATGGAAAGTAAAAGGGCTTTGAAAATGAGATAAATCTATTACCAATACATTTTTATTATTCCTGATTATGGTACTGATGTCTTGTTTGAATATCGTATAAATGTGAAGTGCATTAAATCTATCTTATTCCTATGATAACTGGTTGTTGTTTTTCCTTTCTTTTATTTGGTGTATTTACACTCTTGTAATATAGGGCACATACTTTTCTTGTATATTTTATCTTCTTAAGACATACTAATAGTTGTCCTAATTTGAACCAACCTTCCCATTTTCATGTTAGCACCTACTTTATTTAGCTTTCCTTTTTCTGCTTTGTTATTGCAATATCACATCACACTGTAAGCTTGTTTGATTTACAAACCTTTTCAAGTGTAAGGTCTGCATTGTGAAATGAATTGGTTTGCGCTTTCAGTTTTTATTTTTAATAAGTCAACTTAGCCCATCCTTCTTTTTGATAAATATGTTTCTTTGACTTTTAATTCTTTCATGCAATGAGTTTAACAAATTTGTGAATACATTGTCTCAGAAATTAACCATTGTCTTAGTCATCCTGCTCTCATTTGATTGATATATCCATCATTTCCCTTCTAAATGGGTACTTGTCTAATGAGGCAGTCTCTTCCCAAAATTGCATGGGGGAAAAGAAGTCGTGTGATATTAGACGTTGGGTGTGGGGTAGCCAGCTTTGGAGGCTATCTATTTGAAAAAGATGTTCTGACTATGTCATTTGCTCCTAAAGATGTGCACGAGGCACAAGTGCAGTTTGCACTGGAACGGGGAATTCCTGCCACATTAGGTGTCATGGGCACTGTAAGATTACCCTACCCTGGTTCTGTCTTTGATCTGGTCCACTGTGCTCGTTGTAGAGTCCCTTGGCATGTAGAAGGTGTGATAAAGATTTTGATCAAGTTTTCTTTCTCTCAATGCTCTTATTTTCTCACCTATGCTT
The DNA here is from genome assembly GCA_026544285.1 of Pachyrhizus erosus. Taxonomy (NCBI): domain Eukaryota; kingdom Viridiplantae; phylum Streptophyta; class Magnoliopsida; order Fabales; family Fabaceae; genus Pachyrhizus; species Pachyrhizus erosus. The sequence continues at coordinate 20,348 of JAMLFT010001619.1, forward strand.
GACTCTTATATTAATACTCTATTGGTTGTGCAATGCAGGTGGCAAGTTGCTCTTAGAGCTTAATCGTGTCTTACGACCTGGAGGTTACTTTGTATGGTCTGCTACTCCAGTGTACCAAAAGGATCCAGAAGATGTTGAGATTTGGAAAGGTACAACCATTAAACCCAAATTCATGTTACTCTAGCAAATGAACTTAAGGGTTGATTTTATACAAAACCATTTTGTTGCAGCGATGGGTGAAATTACAAAGTCAATGTGCTGGGATCTGGTGGTAATTGCAAAGGACAAATTGAATGGAGTGGCAGCAGCAATATATAGAAAACCAACTGACAATGAATGCTATAACAACAGAATAAAAAATGAGCCACCAATGTGCAACGAATCTGATGATCCAAATACAGCCTGGTACTTCTATTTTTGACTTTTTGGTCAATAAGAATAAAAAGGATTCTCGAATGAGGAGGAATGGAAATAATGTTTTTGAAAATTTCATAATAAGAATGCATTTTTTTAAAAAGAGAATAACAATACTAATCCAAATGATCCGTAGTCTTTCTTCCAAGATTTATAATTGTTGATATATAAGTGAAAACAGTATTCCCTTGTCAAATTTTTGCAAGCTTTCTTTTGTTTGGAGATGAATAAATTTTTCTTAAAAGTTTTGCAACAGTGATTTGCTGGTATCTGGAGGGTACTGATATGCAATGCTAATCACCTAGCAATTTGTGTGTGTAAAGCTTAAGAAAAAGAATGAGATTCTTAATAGTTGATACTAAAATAAATTGAAGTATTGTTTTATTCAAATTCTTGATGCCCTTTTCTTCTGGGCTTGAATCACTAGAGCTACTTATTTTTCCTTGTTTCATTCAGAAAAAAATGGAGTTAAACATCTCAAATTAATCATTCAGGTTTAAATTGCCTTTTATGCTAACAATCAATAGTGTTGATAGTGCATTACTTAGTTGGAGATTGTTCCTTTTTGACAAAGTTACTGTACTAAGTTTAATGATATGTTCCAATTTCCATGTCTTCAGGAATGTATCACTACAGGCTTGTATGCACAAAGTACCTGTAGATGCATCAGAGCGTGGATCAGTCTGGCCCGAGCAATGGCCACTGAGGTTGGAGAAACCACCTTACTGGATAGACTCTCAGGCTGGTGTTTATGGAAGAGCTGCTTCAGTGGAATTTACTGCTGATTGCAAGCATTGGAAAAACGTTCTTTCCCACTCATATTTGAATGGAGTGGGTATCAATTGGTCATCAGTAAGAAATGTCATGGACATGAAAGCTGTTTATGGAGGGTAAGATATTATTTGTACTTGTGCATATTCCTGGTTCCTCTTTGAAATGGAAATTAATTACTTTTGGCTTTTGTTCTGGTGGAAAATCATTATCTTTTATACTGCATCTCTTTCTTTTCTCCCCTAAAAAAGTTTCCACTAGCAAGAGTACGAGGAAAATGAGTACATAAACTACTCTAGTACCCAATAATTTCATATGGTGTCTGCCAAAAGAATAAAATATCATTTTGGTCCTTGAAAGATTTGAGATTGGTCACATAAGTCCCTAAAAAAATGAAAATCACAATTTTCATCTGTAACAGTTGAAAGTCAGATCAATTGAATCCTTCTTATACATCAATATAGTCCCTAAAAAGGACTAAATCTCGATTGACATTTTCATCGTTTAGGGATGAAAATGGCGATTTCCATTTTTTGAGAACTAATATGACCCTAACTTTATTAAGGGTCAAAATGGCATTTCATTCGTGCAGAATGATTATCAGCTTTTTTCAAGTACACTACAGCATTTCACCCTTTTTCTTTATTATTTTTTTGTCCTTTTAAACTTTTGAATATTTTCTTCTATAAATATCCTTTTAGCGTTATACTAGTGAATAATTCCTTGTCCTAACTAGTAAGACATTTTATTTGAGTGAATCGTATAGACTTTATTATCAAATAATGAACCTTCCTTAGTACTATTTTAATTTTTTTGTTTTGCTCTCTCGTGTCTTCAGGTTTGCTGCAGCACTCAGAGCCCTGAAATTGAATGTTTGGGTAATGAATGTGGTTCCAATTGATTCTCCAGACACACTGCCAATAATTTATGAGCGTGGATTATTTGGTATTTATCATGATTGGTGTGAATCATTCAATACTTACCCTAGATCATATGATCTTCTCCATGCCGACTCTATATTCTCAACACTTAAGGAAAAGTATGTTCAGTAATTTTAAAAATTGTCAACATAGAAATCTCCTTAGTCCTTATAATCCTTCTGACTTAGCTGGCCCATTTTTGGATTCAGGTGCAACATAGTGGCAGTGATTGCAGAAGTTGATAGGATCCTGAGACCAGAAGGATATTTGGTCATAAGAGACAATGCTGAAACTATTGGTGAGATAGAGAGCATGGCTAAATCTCTACACTGGGATATTCGGTTGACATATTCCAAAAATGGGGAGGGATTACTTTGCATTCAGAAGACATTCTGGCGTCCAACAAAGTTTGAAACCGTTGCATCAGCCATTGCCTGAATAGGATGCTTCACTATCTCAATTTCAAAGGCTGGCACGCTTGCGTATACTTTTACTTTTGTGGTTGTATTATTGAAGAGTGTCACATTTACTATTTTTTTTTTGGTGGGCTTGTCACATTTTCTTATCTATGTAATATTTATTTATTAATTATTATTTAATGTAAATTATACATCTAATACCCCTCTTGTTATATGTTATTTTGTTGATTCAATATGTTCATGCCTGCCACCCGAGCCAAGTTCTAGGAATGGAGATTATACTTATACACACGCACCCCCGTTGAGTGGTAATTAGTTAGAAATATTAGATATGAATTTGCGTGGTACATATTCACTATCTGAAATTCAGAAATTTTCTTATTGTACATAGTTGAGATATACGTTTGATGTGGACAATTGATAAATAGGTGAAAACTACCATTTCTTATAGCAGATGTGTTCTAATTCTTGTAATTGTAGACAATCCGAACAGACCACTTTGGTGGTCCTCGAGGCCCAATTGTTCCTAACCATGCTTATATTTCAAGATGAGAAAATTTTGATCCCGGGTATAAGTACAATAATCCTATAGTTAAACAGTCAAGGAATATTTTAAGAAAACAGAGTCTCTGGTCAGTTGGTCAATCTAAAAGGCTCATGATCTAGTGCATTCTCTGTGTACTAGGCTGTGAAACCTACTGCAAGGGTACATTCAAAAAAGCTGTTTGAAAAGAATTGACCTGACCCTGCCTCTTTGGAGATAGACTTGCGTCCTACTCACTTTTAATTAAGAAGACCTAACTCTACCTCTTTGGTTTAGACAGTAACTGGGATTTTTTTTTTCTTTTAATTATATTAAACATAACAAACTAACATTTTCATTTTTATATTTTTATGAAACTACAAACTTTTTTTTTCTTACTAAATACTCAAAAGTCAAGAAATTAGGCATAAAATTTAAGCCTGAAGTTGAAATTAAACTTTGAAACTTTGATTATAATGTATGAAAGTCTTTTGGAATTGAAATTACAATTTCTGGACCTAATTCTATATAATTATAAATTAAATAAATTTTATCCATCCTTATTTCTAACCATCCTCTAGATCACATTGCTAATCATTGTTCAAATAAATGGATAACTATTTTCTTTTATTTTATGACTTTCACTGGTATCACTTACTTTTTATTATTATCTTCATTATCTTTGTCATCAATATCACTATTATCTATATTACTACTTTCATCATCACACCACTGACCTTAGTCCATTGTTATGCTTACATGCTCGCTTCGATGCTATTGTTACAACTATTATTTGCAAATTAAGTTTCTTTTACTATCCTTAGTTGAGGTGTCAAAATGTAGTTAAAATTTTAGAGTTGTAATTCTTTATCCAAATTCTCTGTATAATCAAATATATATCAAAATTGGAAAGTAAACTAATATCAAAATTATAATTTTAAACTAGAATTCTAATTTTGTACACTAAATGTAGATTATTAGATAATATATAAATGTATAAATAAAATAAAATCTATATAACCTTTTTAAGTAGTTATTTGATTGCTAAATAATTTTTAATTTTAACTATCTATATATGATTGTATGACTTAGACTTATAATTTTTACATTAATTATTTTCATTTGATTGTTCTTAATATATATACATGACTTAATTTCTATGCAGTGTTAGCATAGTTTTTTTTACATTATCAACTAATTAAAAATTATGTGGATACAATTTTTAAGATAATTATTATAAAAATAAATAAAATTATCATATATGATCATTGATGATTAAGTGATATTATAAATTTATTTTACATTATTAATATATAGATTCTCATGTATACATCACACCTAATTTTGATCAAATTATACTAACATAACTTATATATAAACATTCTAGAAGAAAAATAAAAATAAAAAATTGAAATAGATTTTTTCATAAATTAAAATTAGTTTATGCATAAATTAATTATAAAATCTTTAGTATAACTTCTTTAAAAAATAAATTTTAATTATTTTATTTTTTATTTTTATAAGTACTTTGGGATAAACTTAAACAAACTCATAACACTCAAATGGATTATCTTTATTTTCATACAAAAATATACATATTTTAATAGAATTATTTAAAGTCCCCTAATAATTTCAAATACTATTTTAATTACATCATAATAATAATGATTCTTTTTATATATTTTTAATATTATTTTTGTTTTATATTTTTTAAATAGGAAATAACAAGTGTGTTTTTCTTGTTATTTCAATTATAGTTTATAAATTTACTTATTTGACTAATTTATAGTACTATTTTTTAACATTATTTCAAATAACGATTATAACTTATTATTTGTTTCCATTGTTACGCTTAACATTAAATGAAATTATTCCTTTACCACTTTGCAATTTAGGAAAAACCCTCATCATCACTTTTGCCTATACCTTTACATTATTTGCTTAAAAGAAAAATACCTTGCATTATTTATTTTAATCACTGCTTTTGATTCTGCTTGCGTTTGTTATTCTATCAGAAGGGTCAAGATTGCCCAAGGATTGCTGGGAACAAATGCTTCCCAAGAAGCCACATTCTCCTTCCTCTTCCCCCTTCGGAGGCACAAACTCTGCGTTTGCCACGTCTTCCACAGCCTCTAAAACTGATAATCTTCCTTCATCAGATGGAAAGGTCTAATCTTAATTAAAATTCTAGTCCTGCAGCTCTGTCTTAACTGTGAAAGAGTGCAGTCTTGACAGATGCTAGGATCCGGGTCTGAAGATGGTCACTTCAAGACAATTAATTAACAATTCCTTAGTGGAGAGGATAAGTTTATCTATGAGAATAATTTAGCATGAATCTTGGCAGGATTAGTAAAATCTCTTGAGAAGCCTTTCAACTCTAAATTCAAAGTTGTTGTATTTTGTTTGATTATGTAACATCCTAGTTATTGGTTATATTTTCCTTAATATTTAATAGCATTTCGATCTTCTTGACAAGTAGGTATTATAAAAGTATTCGTGTTTGTCAGTATGTTTGCACAAAGAGGAGGGAATAGCTTTTCATCTCACAAAGTCCATCTCTTCTCATAAAGAAATTCTTAGATAGTACAATAAGTATCGACACTCAAATTTCAGTTTACTAAGGTGTTCTTTAGAGGCCAGTGCATTTCTGACGTGGCCTACGCAATATTAAACATGTCAATATGGGATTTAAACATCTATGGTAGGCTGCATGTGGCTATTTGTCCTTCACATACTACTACGAAATAACATTCTCTATTCGTTCTACATATATGCATAAAATCATATATAGTTCTTTTTATGGGTGATGAATTTTCCGTTTTTTCACCATTCTTTTCTCTTAGACATCTGCTATAAGTATTTTAAAGCTCAGTTGTGATTTCCTTTACATGAGTGCTAGCAATTGAAGATGATGTAAATCTGCTGTGTTATATGAACCAAGAACAAATAAAGTCTGATTATAATTGTTTACTCTTTATCTTGTTCTATTACAAAAGGGTTAGTCACCGCAAAAAATTCATGTTAGGGTTTCTTTATGGTATGAATCTTATTCCGACTTCATTACATAATCTCATAGAAAATAGAGGATGAGAATGAGCATTATTGGATGACATTGGAGTTAAAGAATAACATGTTGAGCTGTTACATCAGATAATGATATGATCAAGAGTCCAGCTTGATGCAACGGATAGATGCTTAGCAACTGATTGTTATTCAGTTTTTTATTTAAATTTGTAAATATTTTGTTGTTGTGTCAGCTGACAGAATTAGAATAGCATATTTGTAGGAGTTAGTTTCGGGAATCTTCTCTACAATTGTATATTTAAACCATATACATATTCTACAGTATGTCGACCAATATACTGTTTTCTCATCTACGTATTAAATTTCTAATTATTGGCCCACATTGAAGCAAGCAAGACAGGAAAAATATTCTGCTGTTCTATATGTAGTTAGCTTCCATCCCTATAAATACAAGATACACTACTCTGTAATGTATTACACTCCGATAAATTCATAATGGAAATAAATTTCCGTTCTCCTATCAACAGCTGTCTCTCCTTACCTATCTTTGGTTCATTCACTGATCCAACTGTAATTCCTAAAACACCCAAATGGCATAGTAATTAGTAGGTACTCAGCAGGGAACAAAGGGGGCTCAGTATAAACAATGATAGTTGCAAGATCACTCGTTTTCTTAGAACCGATCAATAACTAAATCAAGGTAAGTGTAAAAAAAGACTAAGCGAAGAGTTTATCTACTGTCCTTACTACGAGCTATGCTTCTTCTATGCACAGCAATGTCTAGATGATTGGATGAAAGTGTACATACATAGCACAAGTATGTGTGCTTACCCTTATAATGGCTACAATATGAGGAGATGCAATGATGAAAAACTGATTCCATTTTTTCACTCTTAAATTCTTTGCAGTGCACAACTTTAGAACCAAGAATTTCCCCCAAGCAAATGAATTTTATTTTGTCAGCCGTTAATTCCCTTCAAAATGAAAAATATGGCCCTATAGTTTCCATATTATGATCTCCATAGTTTCATGTGCTTTGAACTCCCAATTCAGACCAAAGGTAATCTACTGCTTGCGTTGTTTGTGCCTATACAAAAGGTTGAATTTATTATTCCTATCTAGGGTGTGAGAAATAACACTTTGGGGTGTTTTAATAGCTTTTATAGTTATTATTCTTTTGAAACACACTAGGAAGAAGATTTTTTTGTCTATATCTCAAGGGGCAACACCAACTAATGTGGCAAAAATATTATAGGAAACTCTAGTGTTCCAGCTTAAATTTTTGGCTAAAAGTGCTACAAGACAAAGATATCTGTCTTCAACAGATTTGCAACAAGGAACACTCTGTAAAAGCACTTGGAGTGACATAAACTTGAATGTTTATTGTGAACGCTCAAGTGTTTTCCTTTGCTAGATGATATTGTTTATGCTTTTTGGTTGCTTCACTTTGTCCTAATGTGGAAGTAATGGAATTATATGTGAACTGATATATAAAAAATTATTGATATCACTGTTGAGATAAATTTTATATAGTTGTGTACGAGAGAAACAAAAAAGGCACTAATAGTAACTCCTGAAGAGAACTATACTAGAGATAAGTTAATAATTGGAATTTGTGTATTCTATGCAACAGGTGATTACAACATACAATATCACCATTACTCTGAAGATAGATTAGCATCTAGTCTTGAGTAATGATAGACTAGTGAGTTATGATAATATTACGAATAGTATCAGCTAAATCATCTTCCACCACTCAAGGACAAGGAAATCCGATTTGAAATGTCCAAGCTGGAACGAATGCTTCTTCTGTTAACGCCATCTACAAGACTAAAAGAAGATGATGGTGTTGCTTTGAGAAGATTTTCAGTCTCCTCTGAAGACAAATTGACTTTTTCCCATTGGTGCTTCTCCACAATGCTTATTCCTTCAAGTTCCATTGCCACTTGTTTCATGGTGGGCCTTTCCTCCCCCTTCAACCTTAAACAATGGTTTGCAATATTGGCAACATTCATTAGTTGCTCAGCATTTGCCTCATCTATTATATGGTTATCAACAACGTTAAGTAACCGACCCTCTTTCATTGAACAATGAAAATGCATTGCAAGGTTTCTATGAGCCTCTGGTCTTTCAAAAGAGAGTGCCTTTTCTCCTGTAAGTAGTTCGACTAGGACAACTCCAAAGCTATAGACATCACTTTTCTCTGTTAATTGGCTGGAGTGGAAGTATTCTGGGTCAAGATACCCTAGTGTCCCCAACACCAAAGTGGTTAATTGAGTTTGATCCAGAGGAATAATCCTTGAAACTCCAAAATCAGAAACCTTTGCAGTGAGGTTGTGATCAAGTAGTATATTTGCAGTTTTCACATCTCTGTGTATGATTGTTGCATGGGTAGCAGAGTGTAAGTATGCCAGGGCCCCAGCAGTTTCTGTTGCAATTTGCAATCTTTTTTTCCATGTGAGTCTTAAACATTGACTTTGATCGTGAAGATGTTCATGTACAGTGCCATTAGGAATGAATTCAGAAACAAGCAAGGGAACTTCTGTTTCTAAACAACATCCCAAGAGTTTCACCACATTTCTATGGTTGATTTGAGAAAGCACTATCACCTCATTGATGAAATGCTCAATTTGGTTTGGGTTACTAATTCTGAACATTTTTATTGCTACAATTCTATTGTCAAGTAATACTCCTTTGTAAACTATTCCCTGGCCACCTTGGCCTAAGATCATGCCTTCATCGAATTGTTGGTGGCCTTCTTCAGTTCCTCCACGGTAAAGATTTTAGTCATTTCAGTTGACCCACTATATCTGACTATTTGTTGTTGTAAAAAAAGGCCACCGTTTTGTTGAAAAAATTGTTCTTTACGTTGGATGAGCCTTCTTTCCTTCAACGTCCAATACAAATAAAAGGTTCCCCCGAAAAGTGTTAAGCTACTAACACTCACAACTGAATATAGATAAGTGAAAACAAGATTATTTTCTCTCTATTCTTGTTTATGCATATGATTATATATGTTGTTGATTAGACATGTGGTAAAAATTAAAGTTCCATATTGTTTAAATATTTTATGATGTGATGTATGATAAACTTAGTTTAAAGGATGTTTATATATAAAATTATTTCAATAGTAAATTTAACTAAGTTATTTTTATTTTTATTTTTATTATTTATTTTGTTAAAATTTAATATTTAAGATTAATTAATTATAAAAATTATTAAATTTGTAAAAAATAAATAATGAAGATAAAAAATAATTCTCTTAAATTACAAAT